>CM067299.1:10906838-10960057 GCA_034231615.1 Meghimatium bilineatum
TATTGTTTTCACATAATTTCTTTCAGTGGTTAAACTGTAACTCACTCAGACAAGTGTTCCTCTTTAAATGTCTCTGTTCTCACCCTGCCCCCCTCACTCCAAGACATGAGATGTGAGGGTCGTTTAAAAGACTTCAAATTGTTTTCATTCAGGTATTTACCAGTCACACTATCAGCAGTTGGGGATTCAGTAACTGGACAAGAGAAGCACAGATCCGAATAGAAGGTATCAAACAGGTTGTTTGGTATATCATCATGACACAATATCATAACCTAAGTGTTAAGTGATGAGACAAGAGCAAGCAAGGAATAGCAACACTGCAATCTACCATGCACATCATAAGAAGCGACAAAAAATGTCTTTGGGGTAGAGTTGACTGTCATATGTGTTCCCACATATCAAAGTAATTTAAAATTTCGATGACGACGAATGTCTGAGACTAAACGGAGTATATATCGCAGCCTTAAATCACTACAGAACGAAAAGGTAAAGCGTGAAACGAGGTAATAAAGTTTTGCTAATAATACGCAACAAACATAGGCGCGCACACAAATCAACGTTTCGACCGAAAGACCTTTATCAAAGTTCACGAACACAGATACATCAAAGACGACAAATAGAGACGGCACGAACTCATTTCGTCCTACAATATTCCTCTAGTCAGCACAAGTTTGACAATAGACACAATATTCCTCTAGTCAGCACAAGTTTGAAAATAGACACAATATTCCTCTAGCCAGCACAAGTTTGACAATAGACACAATATTCCTCTAGTCAGCACAAGTTTGAAAATAGACACAATATTCCTCTAGCCAGCACAAGTTTGACAATAGACACAATATTCCTCTAGTCAGCACAAGTTTGACAATAGACACAATGTACCTCTAGCCAGCACAAGTTTGACAATAGACACAATGTACCTCTAGCCAGCACAAGTTTGACAATAGACACAATGTACCTCTAATCAGCACAAGTTTGACAAATAGACACAATATTCCTCTAGTCAGCACAAGTTTGAAAATAGACACAGTATTCCTCTAGTCAGCACAAGTTTGACAATAGACACAATATTCCTCTAGCCAGCACAAGTTTGACAATATACACAATATTCCTCTAGTCAGCACAAGTTTGACAATATACACAATATTCCTCTAGTCAGCACAAGTTTGACAATAGACACAATATTCCCTCTAGCCAGCACAAGTTTGACAATAGACACAATATTCCTCTAGTCAGCACAAGTTTGACAATATACACAATATTCCTCTAGTCAGCACAAGTTTGACAATAGACATAATATAATAAAGAATATATACAGTGAATATTTATACGTATCACAATTCTTTACCTTCTCCAGATTATATCACATCAATGATTAAAGTCACGTTTTCTAGATGAAAGCCTGAATGAGATATCCGTCAATCCTGTATCTTGTTGCAGCTAAAACTATCAAATTCAAGAAACTATTCGGTTAAATTGCAACATGGGAGGCTATGACATGACATTATTTCCGAATAGATGTTGATAGTTTCCACAATGCCATCTGCAACGATGTCACGGCGTTGACTTGATGCTATTATACTCTTATTTACACTACCACCACCGCATAGTCTGACCTTTCTTTAAGCATGCCTCACTTTATCAACGTGGGAAGTTTTCCAATGATGAAATCTGCAGACAAGAGCATTGTCGATGCAACAGAATACAATGTCTGATAAAGTGAGATTTTTCTGAGTGGCAGAGAAGAATAACAGAGTGTGGATACGCTATTTTTGACCGTTACTTGCTGGAATAACAAAACAGTAACATGTTTATTTAGAAATATTTGTTCAGTGAGAATAGCCAAATAGATCTTCCGAATAACGTGTGAAAACATCAGTTACACGGATCTTAGCAAGTCTTATGCGCCGACTTACAGATCAAATATAAACAATCACAGGTCGTAAAGAGGCGGGAGTGCTGATAGAGTCGACTGTTAAGTTAGCATTAGAATGTGTAATGTTCTGTCTGAAACTAAAGCGAGGAACAATATTTCACCTTTCGCCGTAAGATGTCTTTTTGCCGTGGATTTGTTCACTACAGAAATTAAGGCAGAATTAGTGAGCGTATGTGGTTATGTCGATAGCAATACCAACAGTCGCAAAAATGTTAAACATGTTTGAGTGTAGTTAATTTTCAGGTTCGTTGTTAGTTTAAAGTACAGAAACATTTCTGTCGTACCGTTGGCCCACTATCGATACGGATAGTTCACCGTGCGTGAAATTAGTAAAATAATTGAACGTATTCGTTACCACGCCGAAGCTGGATGTGTCGGGTCATTCGCGTAAATATAACGACAACGCTAAGCATGCCCGTTCCCTGAACTACATCCTGCTGCAAATATAGTAGTACGATTGTCCTGTTACAAGAGAAATCTAGTGGGAGTTTGAGAATGAATAACAAAAGAATATTCTTGTAAATAAATAAGAATGACTTGTCTGAGTGGAGTACAGTTTAACCACTCAAGGAAATTATGTGAAAAACAATATAGCAATATTCTTCCACCTTCTCTACCCTAACCACACACACACACAAAAAAAACAAGGCCAGGGAAAGCAAAAATATAGATATAGCTGGAGATGAACTTATCTGCTTTGTTAAGTCTAAATTTAACATGTAAAATACAATATCAGAACTAGAATGAAAATTCAATTTTATAACTCAATATTGCTCTCTATTTCACTGTGTGGATGTGAAAGCTGGACACTCATTGTAGACATTGACACACGTCTTCGGATACAAGTGCTATAGACGAGTTATACATTATTCCTATAGAGAATATATTGCGGACACGGAAATAATGATTCAGATGTTTTAATGTAAGTGGTAGAGTCGTCTGTTAAAAATCAATTATGTTGAGCATAGAGAAATATATTCTTTCGGGAACAAGAAAAAAAAAACTTAGATTATCAAGAAAATAAATTTGTAGATTATCCAAAAAAATAAATTTGTAGATTATCAAGAACTTCTTTTGGCGGTAAGGAAACTTCATCACATGTTTTTTCGGTCTGGACATGTAACAAGACATGGTGGATTTCCTAAAACTATTGCAAGGAATAATTAAGGGTAGAATGAAAAGTAACGGTTACAAAAAATTATAGAATAGCAACGTAAATCAATGATATTTTTAAATGCATAACTTCACACATGTCCAAATGTCTGACGACTCAGTTAAGGGATAGTTGTTCGGAGGGCTTTCTGTGATTATGTCTCCAATGGGGTACTCCTACGCCCATGACGGTTTATGCATTTCATTATTAAAAATAGGAATCTAAAGAATGGTAAAGTAATAAAAAAAACAGGTTCTTGTTTGAAACGTGTGCATCCCTATTTTGATTATTTCCCTTGGTAATATTTAGGGCAGTTGTGTTTTACATAACTAACCCTTACATCTAACGTGAAATTTTAAAAATGTATTAAAATTAATAAAGGATGCACAGAAGCTGACAAGCATTGGAAAGGGAAATAGTCAAATAGTGTGGTACGCGTTCCAAATAAGAACCTAAGAAAAATATATATAAATGTTCACTGAAAGAATTACTTTTAATAGTGAAATAACGAAACTAGCATTTTGCACATGCAAATGGAAGATGGTTCGCTGCCAAAAATAATCTTGCCGGAAACAGTCGATGATGGAGGTGCGAGAGGATATGAAATAAATCATTGGCAGACAAAATAAAAGAATACACCTGTTGCTGCTTCTTATTTTTCTTCTGTGTTAGTTCTCAAACTCCTGCCGATATGAAGGACGGAATTCGTTGTGTCATGGTTTACAGCTTAGCTGTGATATCTGCGTCTTTCGACTTGACACCTAAAACTTTAGCATGGCTCCTCGATTACTTTGGCTCACAACAGGATCGATCAGCCAAATACACCCCAAAACTTCCTTAATCGCTTCGCACGACATGTATGGTAAGTATCTGTGCTGGTATTCTTTACCCCATCGTCCAGTCCCCGGAAACACATGAAGTACACCTGCCGTTAATTTCTAATTTAATCTACATCATGGAAGATATCAATTGTTGAAGTATTCTCTGTCATAATTCATCTAAACATGACCGGTCTCCAGTAAAGACCTGTGTAAAGAAAGTAAACATGACCAGAAAGGCTGTTTATTTATAATTATTTATGTGATTTTCGTTGGTCACCTTGGCGTTGGTCGTTGGTCAAGCGATTCCAAGTATATAAATAGTGAGCAACGAAATTCATGAAAATATTTTAAAAAATGTAACGAATGAAAAGTTTGTTGAAAAATATTAACGTTTGTTTACATTCTGTATATATGTATTCATTACCGACGGCCTCGAATCCAAAGTAGTACCCTAAAAGTCCTGACGGGCTATAGATTTCATGTAAGATAAATATAGTTCTGTATACATCCCAAATGGGGAAAGATGCGAGGAAGCAACACATATCTTATATGGAACATGTACACAAGTAATGACTGCTCACGTGGACTCTTATTCATATCTAACCATCCGCGGAAGCTAAATTATTAGTGTTAGTTTTATAGCGGCGAATTCGCTTGAATATGAATGACTCCGTTTTGAAAACACGGTTATTAACGCTGACGCTAAATAGCGTATCTTAATATCCTGCGGCAACTGTGTAGAAAGTAGATAGAGAAAAGTTATACTGAACAAGAACAGGTCGAGGTTACAAGCAAAAATGTGCAGTTTGTGTGTTTTAAAATCTGTTTTATGGGGGATGGTTCATCTTAAGTTAGTGACTTGTATGTCGCCGCTATTCCGAATGACATGTCACAGATAAAACTTTTCAAACAAATGAATTATATTATAGAAAAATATATGTAATATGATTGATAACAACTTGCCGAATGTTATGATATAGGAGGCTTGTGAAATATCAGTAAAAGTTATGATTTGTACAAGGCTATGACTTAGAAGATGCTAGAACGTCATTTTCAACAAATAAATATATTGGAGATTTTTACAGTGATTGCAGCTCTTACATTTGTGTGTTCTTTGTGGTTGTAAGAGAGAGAGAGAGAGAGAGAGAGAGAGAGAGTATGTGTGGTTAATTGAGTGTGTGTGTATATGTATTTGTGTGTGTAAGTGCATGGATTTGATAGTATATTTTGCAATTTTGGATAGCTGTGAACTGACCAATTCAAATATTTAGGTACAACGATTACAGCAGATGGAAGAAGTTCAACGGATATAAGAAGCAGAATAGGACAGGCAAAAACAACATTCAGAAAAATGAAAAATATACTGTGTAAAATGACCTTGTTATTAGAGATGAGAAAAAGAGTTCCGCAGTGCTATATAACCCCTATACTAACATATGGATGCGAGTCTTGGACAATAAACAAATTGGAATGTGGGAAATTAGAGGTAAACGGGATGTGGTTCTACAGAAGAATGCTGAGAATATCATTGGGTGCCAGAAAATCTAATGTAGAGGTGTTGAAAGAGTCAAATGCGAAATGGACCTTTAATCAACAATATAAGAAAAAGGCAAACTTCTTTTTTTTGGCCACTTCATGAGATAGGTGGGTTTGGAGAACATAGTCACAACAGGCAAAATTGAAGGCAACGGAGACAGAGGGTGACAACGTGAGAAAATATAAGACAGTTTGACAACCTGGAAATAACAACAACAAGGAAATAACAACGTCCTTGATACATAATAATGTGGACAGAGAGCTGTGGAGAGCCATGACCGCCTACACCAGCCAACATGGCACCTAATGATGATGATGAACTGACGTCATTTCGCTCCGTAGAAATCTGTATGTGCTCAAGCTGTTTCAGCAGATGTCAAAGGTTATGCGTGCTATCGGTTGATTTTATTCACTAATTAAACTTATTACTCTCTGTCCCGCTGTTTACAGTCGTTATTGTGCCCAATTTGATAATCAGTTACATAAATTGCACCCAGGTTGTTCCTTCATTTCTTAATTGCAAGAGATACGTATAATTTACAGCACCCATAAGGAAGTCACTTATTTTGTCACCTAACTTTTAATTTCTGACATAATAATTATGAAATTGATACATTGTGATAGTTTATACAGAGAACAGGATACATTGCAGAACCACAGCTGAGTCCACCTTGATTTGGCTTCAGAAGATGGGCAGGATGTACAGACGCACTATTCACACTATTGTTTTAAATCAAATAATCACCATGGTTGTGGAGGAAATGAGGTCCAGCTAACATTGGACATTTGCCTTTATGTTACATAACTCTAGGTTGCGTAGAATGCCAGATATACAATCGCTGTGTGGGGAAGTTGGTCTACACATCTGATAGAAGAATGATGAGATAGTTGATCTTGAAGTATATGCTAGTTTTTCATACATGATGGGACAATCCTGGAATACGGCTGTACTGGGATGTCTCATCTATAGGTAGGACAATCCTGGAACACGGCTGTACTGGGATGTCTCATCTATAGGTAGGACAATCCTGGAATACGGCTGTACTGGGATGTCTCATCTATAGGTAGGACAATCCTGGAACACGGCTGTACTGGGATGTCTCATCTATAGGTAGGACAATCCTGGAACACGGCTGTACTGGGATGTCTCATCTATAGGTAGGACAATCCTGGAATACGGCTGTACTGGGATGTCTCATCTATAGGTAGGACAATCCTGGAATATGGATATACTAGGAGTCCTATTTAGGGATCAGAAATACATATATAAAACTCCTAAAACAACAGCGTCTTCTCTGACATGAATCCTGATACCAGCTCGTGTCGCTTCAATCATCATATCATAAAAGGGGAGGACCTGCCCTATTTGTTACAGACGCTATGAAATGTCATCATTATCAAAGACGCTATGATTCAATCATTATCAAAATCACCTTCATCACCATTACAATTATCCTCATCATCACAATCACCCTCATTACCATCATCATCATATTCATTCTCGGCATCATTATCATCGCATTAATTCTCAACATTATCATATACTCATCATACTTATCATCATAATATTCATAATCCACATCATTAGTTGGACTCGGCCAGACAGATAGACAGACAGACACACACACACACATAAATATATAAATATATATATATATATATATACATATATATAAAGAATGAGAGAGATAGATACATAGATAGATAGATAGATAGATAGATAGATAGATATAGATAGATAGAAGGATAGATATATATATATATATATATATATATATTAAGATAGATATTAAGATAGATAGATAGATAGATAGATATATAGATAGATAGATAGGTAGATAGATAGATAGACAGATAGATACATAATTAGATAGATATATATTAAGATAGATAGATAGATAGATAGATAGATAGATAGATAGATAGATAGATAGATAGATAGATAGATAGATAGATAGATAGATAGATAGATAGATAGATAGATAGATAGATAGATAGATAGATAGATAGATAGATAGATAGATAGATAGATAGATAGATAGATAGATAGATAGATAGATAGATAGATAGATAGATTAGATAGATAGATAGATAGATAGATAGATAGATAGATAGATAGATAGATAGATAGATAGATAGATAGATAGATAGATAGATAGATAGATAGATAGATAGATAGATAGATAGATAGATAGATAGATAGATAGATAGATAGATAGATAGATAGATCGATCGATAGATAGATAGATAGATAGATAGATAGATAGATAGATAGATAGATAGATAGATAGATAGATAGATAGATAGATAGATAGATAGATAGATAGATAGATAGACAGATAGATAGATAGACAGATAGATAGATATACAGATAGATAGATATACAGATAGATAGATATACAGATAGATAGATAGATAGATAGATAGATAGATAGATAGATAGATAGATAGATAGATAGATAGATAGATAGATAGATAGATAGATAGATAGATAGATAGATAGATAGATAGATAGATAGATAGATAGATATAGATATCTATATAGGTAGGTGGATTGGTAGATAGGTAGTTGGCCAGATAGATGGTTTGATAGATAGATATATGTTTTGAAATAATCTCAAACATGGATACCAAACATTTACTATTTTGATGTGGACATTTGGTTTTCAGAGAAATATTTGCTTCGTCAACATTTTCCCCCACAGGTAAGGTATATTTCAAGGATATCACAGGTATGGTTTACCTCAAGGACATCACATGTACAAGATTTTACCCATTTTTTGTGAGCATTTAAATCATATTCGTATTGATTTGGCATTTACAGAGTAGCCCCTCACATTGAACAAACAGGTAATTTGATGGTTTTCCAACATGTACAGCTACAGAAATAGTTCCGACAAAGTAAATATGCAGCTCTGAATTTATCCTCTGTTATTTAATTTTATGTAATTCTATTTAATTATTGTTCTTTGTTTGTTTGACACTGTTCAGAAGTAACTTCAGAAAAGAGTTAACTTGAACGGAAATTTAAGCAATACCTACACATATGGCAATGTGGAAGAAGTTTATTGATAAACAGAACACTTAGAGAGATATGGCAACGTGGAAAAAAAAGTTTATTTATTAACAGAACAATTAGAGAGGTATGGCAACGGGGAAAAAAAGTTTATTGATAAACAGAACACTTAGAGAGATATGACAACATGGAAGATGCTTATTGATTATTGATAAGCAGAACACTTAGAGAACTATGAACAGGAGAATATCATATATGTGACGATTGAAAGGGGTGATCTTAATCTGTCTGTATCATTCAGTTCTTGTAGACTGGTTTGGAAGAGATCTATCTGATTTCCTATTAGTGTCTGGCAGCAATAAACACAAGGAACAAAAAATATATTTTCGTGGCAGTCCATAAATCAAAAGTACACAAAATAGTTGCGGTGGCAGTTAATAAATACAAGTACAAAAATAGATTTTGTGGCAATCAAATCCAAAGTACAAAAGAAGTTTTCAAATTGTCCTTTCATTACGTCAAAAATAAGAAGGAAGACAAGGGACTGACAAAATTTGACAAGGGGTTTGTAAAACATAATATTGTGTTTATGCACCAATGAAACGTTTGAACTTGAAAACGTTTTCTAAGAACTTGAATGAAAACATGTATTCTCATGTAACATTTTGTGTGTGTTAAGAGTAGTTTATTCCATAGTAAATATGCTTGGTACAAAATTAAGCAGAAGGGGTCCCTGAATTATTCAATTGAAAGTTGTTGACAAGGTGGAAGGAATAAAATATTAACAAAAAATTGTTATTGTAAATTATTAACAGCCACGTTGTTGATAGTTCAACGAATTCTTCTTCAGTGTTTGTACTGCAAATAATGTCAGTAACCGTAAGTTTGATGTACAGAACGTATTGTATATCTGTTTGATGAATAGAATTCTGTGTATCTCTGATGAACAGAACGCTGTGTATCTCTGATGAATAGAACGATGTGTATCTCTGATGAACAGAACGCTGTGTATCTTTGATGAACAGAACGCTGTGTATCTCTGATGAATAGAACGCTGTGTATCTCTGATGAACAGAACGCTGTGTATCTTTGATGAACAGAACGCTTTGTATCTCTGAAGAACATATCGCTGTGTATCTCTGATGAACAGAACGCTGTGTATCTCTGATGAATAGAACGCTGTGTATCTCTGATGAACAGAACGTTGTGTATCTTTGATGAACAGAACGCTTTGTATCTCTGATGAACAGAACACTGTGTATCTCTGATGAACAGAACGCTGTGTATCTCTGATGAATAGAACGCTGTGTATCTCTGATGAACAGAACGCTGTGTATCTTTGATGAACAGAACGCTTTGTATCTCTGATGAATAGAACGATGTGTATCTCTGATGAACAGAACGCTGTGTATCTTTGATGAACAGAACGTTGTGTATCTCTGATGAATAGAACGCTGTGTATCTTTGATGAACAGAACGCTGTGTATCTCTGATGAACAGAACGCTGTGTATCTTTGATGAACATATCGCTGTGTATCTCAGTGATGACTACGGCTTTAGAAAACACGCGTTTGACTTCACCGAAACATTTCGGTCATATAAACTTGTTACAATCATACAATCACACCTAATCGTGTTACAAACATACAATCCTACCTAAACTTGTTTCAATCATACAATTATATCCACTCGTAAACCTTATAAGTATCTTCTTGCATCATGCATGACATGCTACAGTTGCACCAGAGCCTTAGAAATCTATTTAGAATAAGTATGGGTGTTACCTAACAAAAAAATTAATTCTCCAGTTTTCGGGGGTTACCTAACAAAGACGTTAATTCTCTTGTTTTTGTGTGCAAATTTCTTTCTCAACAGATTTGATGACATTTTTTGTGAGATGTGTCAAGGAGGAAAGGAGGATGTCCTCCATCTTAAGAGTATAATTCTTGTACTATAAGTCATGTTCCGATTTCCTATAATGTGCGGGGATAGGACACCTCAAACCTCTCCTCCTGTAGTAGCACTAACAGTTGCCCTCGCCCCCACAGCCCACGGAAGATTATATAGATTAAACGCCCGTACATTGATGGGTCCTGAAAATGAGTTAAACCTATGCGCACTGTTACCAGTCATACATGTTATACCAGTTATGCATACTGTTACCAATTATGCATGTCGATAGAAGCGACTAAGTAGTTTTGAGGGTAGAGTTAGGTGTCTCATTCCTAGATTGTCAAAGTGCCTCAAAAAAAAAAAAGACTAACGTCAAATACGTAGTCGAAAGTCGCAAATATCGCAGGCAATCTGTAAATCACAACGCATTCCGTTCTCTGGGCAACCTCCTGCTAATCATCAGGAGTTTGAGAACGAACACAGAAGAAATATTTGACAACCAGGAAGAAGTATTCTTCAAGAAATCGATCTGAATAAAAATACAAAGGAATACAATGAAATAACATCTACAGAAGATCAATATTAACATATATAAACAAGAACTCTAGCCTATACTTGAAATGTCACAAAACGTCAGCAGTAAAATCTGTGAGTGTTCTTCCAGCGTTCATAGTAATACTTATTATCTACAAACTATTTCCTCAAGCTGTAATTGTTCCTGTCCCATCTTTCGTTCTCAGATCATATGATAGACATTGTTTAGACCTGGGAGTAATACATGATGCGATAAAATGATTGTAAACTAGCAACGTATACAACAACTCAGAATCTACACACTTTCTATAAATTAATGTCTGTGTAGAATAGGTTTGATATTGAATGAGAAAATTACCAAAGAGAGATTCATGCACAGAAAAAAGAGACACAGAGATAGAATCACATACAAGCACATCTTCACAAAATGAAGTCTGTCCAACATGACCGATGCCCATGTCAAAAGGGTCTCCAGACTCCAGAACACATTATGTAGACATGCCCAATCATCGATGACGTGAGAACTAAAATATGGCCCCACGAGACAGATCTGAAGGTAAAGTTGTGGGGCAACCGTGAGGATCTCCTGCTGATGACTGAATTTATGAAAGTGGCCCAGTTTACTGTATAGACTTATGAGAATAGAAAACTGATCGCAGATAAAGAAGAACACGAAGAACTCATGCACAGAAAAAAAGGACACAGAGATAGAATACATAGACGCGACACAGAGATAGAATACGTAGACGCGACACAGAGATAGAATACATAGACGCTACACAGAGATAGAATATATAGACGCGACACAGAGATAGAATACGTAGACGCGACACAGAGATAGAATACGTAGACGCGACACAGAGATAGAATACGTAGACGCGACACAGAGATAGAATACGTAGACGCGACACAGAGATAGAATACATAGACGCGACACAGAGATAGAATACATAGACGCGACACAGAGATAGAATACATAGACGCGACACAGAGATAGAATACGTAGACGCGACACAGAGATAGAATACGTAGACGCGACACAGAGATAGAATACGTAGACGCGACACAGAGATAGAATACATAGACGCGACACAGAGATAGAATACGTAGACGCGACACAGAGATAGAATACATAGACGCGACACAGAGATAGAATACATAGACGCGACACAGATAGAATACATAGACGCGACACAGAGATAGAATACGTAGACGCGACACAGAGATAGAATACATAGACACGACACAGAGATAGAATACATAGACGCGACACAGAGATAGAATACATAGACGTGACACAGAGATAGAATACATAGACACGACACAGGAAACGGATATGACACACACTAAGAAGCCTAATACACAGTTTTGTCATTCATGCATTTGTGTAATGTGCTGTTAGTACCTGAAAGGGGAGCAAGGAATGTTAAGACTGTTTTCATTTCATATATTCTTGATTAGGAACCAGAATCTTTGCAATGGTGTCATTCCCATAACTGCTCTGTTTGCCACTCCGTCAGCTATCTAAATGTGTATAAGCTCAGAGTCCAAGTCCATGTCCAAGTCCAAGTCTTGTGTTGGTTGTAGATTCTTCTGTTCTTTCCAGTAAGAACGCACTTTTCCCCCTATCCCCTGTCAAAAAGCTATCAAGAAAACAGGGACACTACCCACCAGTTTATGTCAAGAAATCAGGGACACCACCCACCTGCCTATGTCCAGAAGTCAGGGACACCACCCACCTGTTTATGTCAAAATATTGTAACCCCTTTCCTTAAACATTTTATTTTGTATAAAAAGTAATAAAAAAGCGTAATGTTTTCAGATTCCTTAAAAATAATTTCAATTTCCATTATTTTAATTTAATTGAATTGATGTATTAGAAAATGTTTGGCTGACCTCAACTGTGTCAAACACTCCGCATCCCCCCACCCACACCCCCTCTCCCTTCCCCCGGTCGGGCCAAGAAATGTCAAACACATTAAAACTCTTCCTCCCTCTAAATTGTTGATGCTAAGTTTGAACATCCCAAACCCAAACCCTCTACATGGAATAAACCAGAAATATAATGGAAGCCATCTATATTTTCTCAGCTGCTGTTTGTTGCTATTTTGAAAACAAAATCTTTAGACGAAGAAACGTTTTGTATTTGAACATTGCAGCAGCAAAACGTATTTCTCAATCTAAACATGAACTATAATAGTACCTCCAGTACTTCGTGTCGTGACACATTTCACACTACATCACATCGATTCATCCGTCAACTCCTGACATATGGCATTAGCACAGGGAGTCACTGTCATACCATTAATAATTGAGTAGTCAGAGATATATTTCCTCTATCCTATTCATGTTTTGGGAATTCAATATTTGTCCTCGTGCTGGTCTGTTTTTAAATCTATTTCTGAATGGAAACAAGACCAAGATTATGCCATACGATAACACCACTAACAAAATTCTCAATTAGTATCAACAACAGCGATATCGAAAGAGTTACAAGTTTTGAATACCTTGGTTCTAATATCAACAGTAACGGTGATTGCTATAAAGAAGTCAGTATGAGGTTGGCTATCACGTCAAAGAAGCTGATACAAATGAAAAACATGGCTGAGCTTCTGCAAAACAACAAAACTATCATTCCTAAGAGCTGGCATATTTCCATTGGTAATATATCTATATGAATTCTAGGCAATCACAAACAAAGTGACAAAAAAAATAGCTGCATTTGAAGCACACTGTTACAGAAACCGTGGACGAAAAAGATCACCAAAGTAGCCATCCTTAGCAAAATGAATGTAAAAGAAAATTGGCTAAACAGCATGGTTTTTTCCAGAAAACTACACTATTTTGGCCATATCAGCCCAGAGAAGACCGTAAAGGAGTGAATGATGCTAGGAAGACGAACAAGAGGCAGACCAAGAAGAAGAAGGACGCAAACTATCACAGACCACCTGCACATAACAGCAACAGAAGCAAGAAGACTGGCTCAAGATCGACATGTTTCTAAAGGCTGTGATATCTGCTACATACGTCCAGAATATGCTACCTTCTTCTTCTTCTTCGTCAGCGTTCATTCTCAAACTCCCATTGGATCTCACTTGCAGCAGGACAATGGGCCTACTAGATTTCCAGCAGGATATAATCTAGAGAATGGAAATGCGTTAGGTCGTCGTTTTATTTGCGCAAATGGCCCGACACATCTGTCTTCGGCAGAGTATGCTACTTGATAATGATGAAGTTAGCATGTAGTCTAGGTTTGGGAGAGGTGATAGTGTAGGGGTAAGACATTCGCCCACTTTACAGCAAACCAGAGTTTCGAATCCAACCGTAACTAGTGGTTTGACATAAAAATTATTCCCGTGGTTCACACAGGGACCAGGAAGTATGGTACCAGCGCTAATGATCTGGGAAGATCGAGGAATTCCGCCACTCCTACTGGGCATGTGAAGTAAGCGTTAATGCTCATGTGGTTTTTGGTTAACTAGTTAGGCAGCTGCAATCTGATGGGAAATTGTGAGCTTATGACGCTGGTTCATAATTCATATTAGCTTTACTTTTAGACTACACGTAAAGGTCCGTAGACAAAGAGTCTCATCCCTATCCCGAAATAAATTATAAGATAGTATTTGTTACTAGTAATCTAATTAATTACTTAAATGTCGTAAGGCCATATTTATACACACAAAAACCATCACATCTTTACACAAATCATGGTAATTACTTTTATAAAAAACCCATCCCATTAACCATGACACACCCCTCTCCCTAACCATGAAATATCCTTCTCCTTAACCATACCATACCTCTGCCCCTAACCATGACGTCGATCCCGCTAACCATGAAAAATTCATCCTTCTAATAATGACACACCCTTTCCCCGAACCATGGCACATCACTCCCCATAACAATGATACATCCCTCCAATTACCATGACACATTACTCCCCCTAACAATGACACACCCTCCTTCAAACCATGAAACCTCCATCCCCCTAACCATAACACATCCCTGCCCTTAACAATGGCACATACGTCCCTGAAACCATGACACATTACTCCAGCTAACCATGCCACATCCCTCACCCTAATATTGACACATCCCTTCCCTAATCATGACACGCGTAAGTCTTAGAGAGTCTCCATCATTGTTACTTTCCACACAGAATTCACATTCTGTAGCGATTATACAATAGGTAAATGAAAAATATAATCCAGAGTACAAAGTAGTTACTGAGAAAAACAGATATGAACCAGATCTTTTCACCTGACACCTATTCGTCTCATAACTTGAATCAACACGTTTTCTGTCTACGGAAAACGTTTTTGACCAATCGTTAAGAATATGCGATTTTAATCAGGAGTTGTTAAATGTTTGTGGTCTTCGAGTAATTTACATACATGTGCATTGTGTGTATGTGTTTATATTGTCTGTGTTTCGATCGACCGGTCTACATTCATAGTAGCCGGAGAACATACTCGTTGGAAATCTAAACTAAAATTCAGTTTTTTAGTGATGCAAATTGATCGCATACGGAAAACACATTGACTTGAGTTGCGAGGCGAGATGGTGGTAGATGAACGGAACTGTTCAATTTATGATTGAGTATAACAGAACGCTCAGTAAATTAGATCATACCTTGATTACGTGCACACATGAATAGCGTGTAATTCCAGGTGTAATCGATTCTTCCGTCAATGGTTACCACCATGTTTAAAGAAACGGAGTAACTCTAGAGCTAGAATATATAGTAAAGGGTGTAAAGGATTTAAAAGCCGTAGAAGATTGACTTCACTGTACTCGGTTTCCCATATGTATTCCGTCCCTCTCAACGAAGCGGCACGCCGCCTGCTGAGAGTACCACTCATAGCACGTAACTTCGTAGCTTTAAGTGCTAATCCACAGGGATCTCCGAAAAAAAAATCAACCTTTCCTTTTTTCAAATTGACCTCTTGAACACAAGGCGAACAGCTTAACCACGACGCCAGGGAGATCCCCAATATAAAATAAATGTCCCTGATGTTGATTTTCTAGTGAAAAATTATGAGAGGAGAATCGTCACGTACCTCAGAGTGACAAAAATACATTAATATGTATTGTGGAAATCGAAACAATAATTGAGCAGGCAGGCAGTGCTTAAGATGAAATATGGTACATGCGTTAAAGGGTGCCTAAAAGAAAACAAAGGATTGTGACGTGCCATGTATGTAGGAAGTGAGAATACAGATACGTGGTGGTTATCTAGCACTCTATCCTATATGTTGTAAGTTTCACGTGTGCCGTGAAGCGACGCGATTTATGAGGGGGGGGGGGTGGAGTCATCTGTCTTTGGCCAATTGGGTAGATTTAGAAATGATTACCAGTGTTGTCTTTAAGGTTTATTTGATTGTCTTCAACCATCTAGTGGTTGGTCTTTGTCATTCCTTGCAGCCTGATCGTCTGCTGTTGTATGCAGGACAAAGAGTTGGTTACATTGGTAACATTCTCATTAGGTTGTACAACCACTTGGTTTGTTGTCTAGTGATGTACTCTTGAATTGAGACGGTCTTTATTTCTTTTCTGATATCTTCATTTCTAATTCAGACTCTATTTTCTGTATCTATCTATTTCATAGGTTAAAGTCTCTATTTTCTGTATCTATCTATTTCATAGGTTAAAGTGATCTAACAGACATGCTGAAGTTGAATATGTCGCAGCAAAAGGTGAAATTATAACGAAAAAGCTGAAACATGACATCTTTCTGACTTTTTGATTACATCTTACTTACCGTCTAGAGATTTTAAATTAACTCACAACAATAAATTGAACAACACACCAATACTATTATTATTATTATTATTATTATTATTATTATTATTATTATTATTATTATTATTATTATTATATATATATATATATATATATATATATATATATATATATATATATATATATATATATATATATATATATATATATATATATCTCAAGTGACATAGTCTTTCCAGAACGTTGTCTGCGTCGTGGATACTCTGAATGCCTCTTTGTTTTGGACAAGCAGGCCTGCATTGGCCAAAGAGATGTGCATACATTCTTTGATGTCGCTGTTCCATCGTCTTCTTGGTCTTCCTCTCCTCCTCTATATTATCCGGAACTCTGCCCTCTAGAATCAGTATTTCGATGCCATCGTGTCGCTTTAAGTGTCCAAAATACTGTAGCTTCCTTCCTATGATGGTATTTAGAAGCCAACCTTCGTTTACTTTCAGCAATTTCACAACTTCAATGTTCTTCTTTTTCTTTGTCCATGATATTCGTAAGATTTTTCTGTAGCACTTCATTTCAAATGAACTTATTCTTTTGGATATGGTCTTGTTTAAAGTCCAAGTCTCGCATCCATATGTTGCTACAGGGAAACACATGATCTTAAAATGGTTATTTTAGTGTCATTATTACTATTTTGCCATAGCGTCTCATTTGTGCTAATTTGAGTGTTGCAATTGCGAGTCTTCTTCTAATCTCGACTGAACAATCCCCGGAACTGTTTATATTTGTTCCCAGATTGTTTGTACACATTCTATTTCTATGTTGTCTATTTTGATTAATGGTTTGATTTTGTTTTGTCTGTAGTCATAATTTTTGTTTTCTGTTCGTTTAGGTACAGATTTAATACTATTACTACAGTTCAATATAGAATGTTAGTGTCAATAATTCAGCAATAACAATGGTGAAATGTAGACATAATTGACATATGAGCTACTACCGTACTGCACAATTGTCCAGTAAGTATTTTGAGGCATCAATTAAAAAAAAAAACAACAGCTTAAATTATGACCTAAAACCAATGATCTTCTTCTTCTGTGTTCGTTCTCAGACTCTTGCAGATTAGCAGGATGTAGTCCGGAAAACGGAATGCGTTGTGTCGTGATTTAGAGCATTTCTGCGATATCTGCGCATTTCTGCCTGACACATTCGACTTCAGCATGGCTTTGGGTCATTGATCCTATATGGGATGGTACAGCCAACTCCATCCCATAACCTCCTTAGTCGCCTTTTACGACATACGTGGAAGGTAAACAGTGTTGCTATTATTTGCTTCCCTTTCGGGCCCGGCAACACACGGACTAAAACCAATGATAAAACACCATCTATCCCAATAAAAACCAACAAGAAAATCATCAATTCAACATTCTTACCACTATTGAGTTATCAGTCACTACCTAAAGAACAAAGAGAAAACGTGTCAACTTGTTATGTGTGAAATGAGATGCCTAAGAAAAACAGTAAACAGAACAAGAAGAGATCATGTGAGGAATGAATATATCTCAGTGAAGGAACATCGACTCTGGTCAAATATATTGAAAAACAGAATGAAATGGTTCGGCCATTTAATTTGAATGAACTTATTCCAGTAGCCAACAGCGAATATTTTGATTTAGAAATTGTTTGATTTCTTCTTCATTTTCAGCGTGAATTCTCAACCTCTTGAAGCAATTCTTGATCTCTCTTGAAGCAATGACACGATTTTTCTATAGGAAAGTAGTCCAGAGAATGGTAATATATTGTGTCGCAGATTTCTCTTCGCCAATGGCCCGGCCAATCGGTCTTAAGCCGTATTTAACTTCAACAGCAGCCATTCAAACATTTGGGACGTTCGGATTGCAATGGAAACTTAATAATGTAAATGTTGCTTGAAACACAATTTTCTAGAATAATAAAAAATGTTGCGTTGATCGTTACTTCCTGAATATAATAATTTACCAATAAAATCAATTAGAAAAAAAGAAGACAATTGACCGTTCGCTAGCATCGAAACATACAACTTCATCAAAAATAAGATGGATACTTCTTCTTCTTCAGCGTTCATTCTCAAACTCCTGCTGGATCTCCCTTGTAGAAGGACCATTGTCCTACTAGATTTCCAGCAGGATGTATTCCAGAGAATGGAAATGCGTTGTGTCGCCTATTTATTCGCGCCAATGGCCCGACACATCCGTCTTCAAAGGGAGATGGATACCATTTTTGAAATACTATTCTTCTGAGATAACTTGTATCCCCTAATTTGAATTTTCATAAAAAATTGAAATGTTTATATTGAGTTTTATGGAAATACCATCTAGTTTATTTGGTAATTCAAGATGAAATAACAACATCCCATGTTAACAAAACCGCATGTTTCAACATCGGACAACTTTTCTAAAATAAAATCTGAAAACGTTTTCCGGTATGATGATTTTCGTCTAAATCCGGATTATTTTCGCAATTTAAAACCATGTTTTTTTTTACCCCCATCTGAGCTGCAGCTGTTTTCTGAAAGCATTGTATAATTTTGAATATTGGAATATTCTTCGTTTGAAATACAATTGGAGAAATCTCCCTTATTATATACTGGTGAAAGTTGAAGTATTGTGGATATGAAGTGAAACTGTAGGAAGATCCCCCTTTGTAAAACATGGGGTCTAATTTTATAAGTCATGGTGGATCTAAAGAAATATTAAAACAAAATAACAAAAGAAAGCGTTCAGCCATTTTCCTTGTCCAAGATATTGAGCGTGTGTTGGGTTATATCGTGTTAGACTTGTGTTTTTCTGTGAGATGTATATGGAAATGCGGTGTTTAGTTCGAAACGTTCATGACCAACACCGTACTCTGGGGTTAATGAGGTCATCATTAGAAGTGCCTGCTTTTAATTTTCAGAAAATTTCGTAAAACGTTCTATCTATTTATATGTCTGTGTATCTATATTTCTATCTATCTTTCTATCGATCCATCCATCCATCCATCCATCCACCCATCTCTATCGATCTATCTGTCTGTCTGTCTGTCTGTCTGTCTGTCTGTTTGTCTGTCTGTCTGTCTGTTTGTCTGTCTGTCTGTCTGTCTGTTTGTCTGTCTGTCTGTCTGTATATCTATCTATCTATCTATCTATCTATCTATCTATCTATCTATCTATCTATCTATCTATCTATCTATCTATCTATCTATCTATCTATCTATCTATCTATCTATCTATCTATCTATCTATCTATCTATCTATCTATCTATCTATCTATCTATCTTTCTATCTTCTGTCTGTCTGTCTGCCTGCCTGCCTGTCTGTCTGTCTGTCTGTCTGTCTGTCTGTCTGTCTGTCTGTCTGTCTGTCTGTCTGTCTGTCTGTATGTCTGTATGTCTGTCTTTCTGTATGTCTGTCTGTCTGTCTGTCTGTCTGTCTGTTTCTCTGTCTATCTGTGTCTGTCTGTCTCTCTGTCTGTCTCTATGTCTGTCTGTCTATCCTTTCTTTCTATTTCATCCCATTAGAAGTTTTATTTCGTTTATTCGTGTGTCCCTGTCACGGACCAAATGTTTCAGGTCTTGGGGTAGTTCCGAATGTTTTAAATCACATTATCATAACACATTCCATTATAATGTCATCATATCACCTTGTAGTCGTGTATCGTTATATAGAAAATATTCATGTAATGATCTGAATATATCGTTTGTATCTATAAGTAATTCTCCAAGTATTGGTGCTATCGATGTTAATGTTTTTGCTGTTCCAATGCCGCAGGTTCATGTATATCCAGGAGAATAAATACACTGAATTATCTGCACTTCAGATTATGCGCTGTACTTCATGCACTTATGTCAGTGCAACCAATTCTAGATCTTTCTAAGCATGGCCCGAGAGTCGGTGATGACTAGTACAACTCGAAGTGTTTTTGTGTCTGAAATCCATTTTAGTACCAATATAACGAACACAATTTTCATTTTCATATTGTTGGTTGTTGCTGTGTAAGTTCTATTATGTTCCTTTACAATTCTAGCACCGACTCTGGCTGCAAATCGTCACCCGGACTATTTACCAGGAATTCCTGTGCTGGGTCTACAATATGTATAACGGCGGTACAACGTAACTATGCTCCCGGCGGAAATCGCACGAATATCCGTGCTGATTATTATGGAGAGAAAGCAAAAACAAACAAATCAGGAATTCCAGAATAGGAGAAGAGTGGTAAAGTAAGTATAACAAGTTTAGAACTTTCACTGAAGTGGTAATCACCCTTTCCATGACACGTGAAAATGACATTCTAGTGCATATAGATTGAGGTCCATGCTCTAATCAGGGAGAATTTCTCCGATGGGGATATGATTGTCTACGCTGAAGGGGGATGTGGTTCGACTCGGCACTTGCATAGTGCTTAGTAATTCATCTCCATGTTCATAGGGAAGTTTATTTTGAAAGAAAGCATTACTTCCCATACAACCACTAGTAGTATAACGATGGTTGTGATAATTTGACGAAAGCAATGATGTGGATGGGGTCTCATAGAACCCAAGGTGTTTGCGAAATTTGCTTGATTCTATGAGTATGTTTCGTAAGATTCAATTGGGCTTCAGTGGATTGAGTCTATGACGAGGTCGGTATTGACGAGAAACACCTTCAGTTGTGTGCCTGGACACGTTCTGAGGAATATGACAAATCAGGCAGACTTGCCGGCGTGGTCACATTGATTAGTGGCGGTTCAGTGGACAGTTCTCATTTTTTGAATGTATTCATAGAGTTGGACCAGTTGGAAGATATGTGGGTGTATTCATTCTACCGTGTCTGTGGTTAAAATACAGGAACTGGGAGTGAAGCAAGGTTTTGCCAAAAAATATAAAAAACCACAAAAAAACCCAGCGGAATATAGGAATCAAAATAAGAGTTATCAACCAACAAAGAACCGGAACATTCAGTCGTCACAAGATAAAGAACATAGTGAATATGAGATCGGAGCATCTATGTACTTGTCCGGAATGTCACGATGATGATCTGACGACTAAAAGAACGTTTTGAATCACCGGTATAGAGTACTTTGTTGAAACACTGGTATAGAGTACTTTGTTGAAACTCTGGTATAGAGTACTTTATTGAAACACTGGTATAGAGTACTTTGTTGAAACACTGGTATAGAGTACTTTGTTGAAACACTGGTATAGAGTACTTTGTTGAAACACTGGTATAGAGTACTTTATTGAAACACTGGTATAGAGTACTTTGTTGAAACACTGGTATAGAGTACTTTGTTGAAACACTGGTATAGAGTACTTTCTTGAAACACTGGTATAGAGTACTTTGTTGAAACACTGGTATAGAGTACTTTGTTGAAACACTGGTATAGAGTACTTTGTTGAAACACTGGTATAGAGTACTTTGTTGAAACACTGGTATAGAGTACTTTGTTGAAACACTGGTATAGAGTACTTTGTTGAAACTCTGGTATAGAGTACTGCGTTGAAACACTGGTATAGAGTACTGCGTTGAAACACTGGTATAGAGTACTGCGTTGAAACACTGGTATAGAGTATATTGTTGAAACACTGGTATAGAGTACTTTGTTGAAACACTGGTATAGGGTAATGTTGAAATGTTGGTTGGAATTTTATAACGTACAAAACAGTTGCACAAAGAGTGTACGAATTTATTCCCGGGTTGTGAAAGGTGAGCATATAATAGCAGCTCTGTGATCAGTCATGCATATCGTTAGAGACGTCTAAGGAGCTTTGCGGATGGGGAAAGGAAGAGTTTGCCTATCCATCATTTAGCTAGCTGTCACCAAAATGCAATTTTGAAGTCAAATTTGTATAGAATAGAAGATTTGTATATCAAATCTAAATCTGTCTAAAAGAGAAGACTCCTATATTGGTTTAAATGTGTTAAAAAGATAAGACTCGTATATCGATTTAAATGTGTCCAGAAGATAAGACTCGTATATCGATTTAAATGTGTCTAGAAGATAAGACTCGTATATTGATTTAAATGTGTCTAGAAGATAAGACACATATATCGATCTAAATGTGTCTAGAAGATAAGACTCGTATATCGATTTAAATGTGTCTAGAAGATAAGACTCGTATATCGATCTAAATGTGTCTAGTAGAGAAGGTTCGTTTATCACATATAAATGTAAAGCATGACAAAATGGATTCTCTTCTCTGGAATACATCCAGCTAACTGACAGGAGTTCGATCACGAACGTATACAAATAGTACTACAATAGTGGAAAATTATTTCAAATACAAGAAAAATGTCTAATAGAATAATTTGATTTGCGACAAACATTGTAGAAAAAGTTCACTAATTAGAACATGTCTTGGGAAAACAGCATCATATAAAACAAGCACGAGTACAATAACACACAAAAATCTTCTATAAATGGAAGCAAAAGAGAGGAATCTTAATGTTTAATGTAGAATCGATAAATGTTATGGGAGGACAACAAGGACAACTCTGAGATTATTGAATCATAAACCACTTTGTCATATAAATGTCACATGGAAATATAACAGTGTGGAGGCGATATATTAATGACGTCAACGTCTGAAAAATAGTGACAGTTATTTACAAGAGTGTAGGGGATAAGTTAACGTCAATAATGCTATTTTATACAACAACTAAATTGTTTGAATTTTAAAGATTTTTCTAAATATATGAAAAAATCATGTAGTTTTTTTCGTAAATTTTCTGTTCAAAATATTTTTCTGAGAAAAGGGGACATTTAAACATTTTTGATATAATTAATCAGGATGTCGGATCCTTGAATTCTAAATAGTTCTTGACAAGGTGAAGGGGAGTGGATGCAAAATTGACCCCCAAAAAATGTTGATATAATTTATAGACAGCCACTATGTTGTGAGGTGTTGTTGGCTGTTGATGTAATACTTACAGATTCAAAATCATTACTAACAGACGGTTTCGTATGAAAATCGTTCCTCATTGAAGATTGTCTTTTAAAGGCTGTACAGAAAATGTTTTCTACTATTTTGATCACAGATTATATATTTTTATATTAAAAAATGGATAATTGATGACAATGATTGAAAAATAAAATTACGCTGCGATGTATACGCAACTTATGCTATAAAAGGTCTGATATTACGGAGATTGTGAACCGAACGCCATTTCGGTAACAATTCTTCCTTAGAAGCTTCTCCATTTGAGAATAATTGTCACAATCTATCGAAAATTTCAGTACAAAAATGGAATCTAGTAGCGATCATGATACATTCAGTGATTATAATTCAAGTGAATCCGATGTTTCTGATGTTTTCAACTCATCGTCAGACAACACGGCGTACTACAGTCCAATACACAATCATAGTTACAAGAGGTGTTCATCATAGTGAAACATCATAGTGTAGTCATACTCTAACGGATTCCATCTCTCCGTGGAATAGCAGGAAATGTGAGAGCTGATCGAATGTCCCAGGAAGGTGTAAGTATTCCACAATGTGATACGTCAATCAGTTACAATGAAAAATAGCAATGAAGAGAGGAAACGTCTAATTTACCTTCACAAGATGACTGTTCTCTGCTAAACAGAAAATAACAGGTCTTCATATTGTTTGATTCAGAGTTGTACTCAATAGATTAAGCAGCCATATATATATATTAAAATTAGTGATCCGACAGTGTGTGAATGTGGTAAAACCAACTAAACTGAAGAATATTTCTTTGAAGAATTTTCAAACTATAACACATTAACGTGCAATTACTTGCCATCTGATACACTTGTGACTGGTAAACTCGATGTTACATAACAATAATTAGAAAACACTACTACATTCATACAAGAAACAACACTGAAGATAGTCAGGGAAAAAAATAAGAAAATAATAACATATAAATATTGTTCTGTGTAATTGAAAAACACACCACAATAACTGAAGACATACAGCAGGTTACTAGAGATTTATAAATGAAAATCAAGATCGGAATATTGTCTTAATACAATAAACAGAAGTGTCTAGAACCTTAAAGAATGTCAATCGTCATAGACTGGGTATATGACTAGTCACATAGTGACATTATAACAAAGACGCCGACTATAACCAGTGATGTCGCAGACTGACATCATAACAAAGATACAGATAAACCACATAGTGTTGTCTCAGAATAACAACATCAGAAAGCCAAATAATAAGATCGTAACAAAGTCACAGATTAATAACATAACAACGTCACCGAGTGACATTATAACAAAGTCCTAGACTAATAACATAACAACGTCACCGAGTGACATCATATCAAAGTCACAGATTAATAACATAACAGCGTCACCGAGTGACATTATAACAAAGTCCTAGACTAATAACATAACAACGTCACCGAGTGACATCATAACAAAGTCACAGATTAATAACATAACAACGTCACCGAGTGACATCATATCAAAGTCACAGACTAATAACATAACAACGTCACCGAGTGACATCATAACAAAGTCACAGATTAATAACATAACAATGTTATTAAGTAATAACACATTAAAGTAACATAATATCATCCAACAAATTTACAGACTAATAACATTACAGAGTAGCAAATGACATCATAATAAAGTCACATAATAATAACTGTGTCACAAAGAAAAAATACCTGTAGAAATACTTATTGTCACCGAATAAAAATACCTGTAAAAATACTTCTTGTCACAGAATAAAAATACCTGTAAAAATACTTCTTGTCACAGAATAAAAATACCTGTAAAAATACTTCTTGTCACAGAATAAAAATACCTGTAAAAATACTTCTTGTCACAGCGTTTACACATGATAACGTAAATAACGTTAATATATTCATATGTAACGTTCTAAGTAATGGTAAAAGTGGACTTAGGAAATGGCACGTAGCTGATTGGAACTACATAGGGACATGTGTAGGAAGTGCGGAGATTGCAACGAACATGCGCACAGATTGGTCTGATGAGTAACATCCATCATCACAATCAATCGTAGATTTTATTGCTTATAGCAATACAACAATAATATTGTCAGGATTGTTAGAATGGACCCTACTAATGATGCTGGACATAGCTGGTGGGTTTCTGATCCAGCGATTCATGTGCTCATGCTCCGTGCCCCAATGCCATTGTTTAATATATGCATGTATTTGTGAGCTGTTGTTGTGTTCCATTTATCTGGTCTTGGTGGGAGAAGCATTTTCCTGATGTCATCCAGCGCTGGACATTCAAACACAGTTCTGGTAAACAGTTTCTTAGAAATGAGTGTACAGCCGGTACACTGGAGTGTGTTCTGGTTGTATTCTGTCCAGGGAATTGTTACGCTGTACATGTTACGTGCGAAGTCGGAAGACGGCACTCTGGTCTTTCCTTTCCGGTTTATGTTATCTTTCACCACCGAAGACGGATGTGTTGGACCATTGGCGCAAATAAAACAGCGATACAACGCATTTCCATTTTCTGGACTACATTCTACTGGAAATCTAGATAGACTATTGTCCTGCTTCAAGGGAGATCAGTGGGAGTTTGAGAATGAACGTTGCAGAAGAAGAAAATATTATATTTTGAATTTGAGCTGGTCATGTATTTGTAGATTTCTCTCTCATTATTTCCCATGAACTATCTGTTTATATTCCAACATAATATGTGGCGTAAGGGTGTCGAATGCTAACGCAGACCAACGAAACACACGGCAACAATCAAAGACATGACCCAAACGACTTGATTGAACTCGTTTGGCATGTCTTCTATTGTCGGAAGTCGCGATTCAGCAGTTGTTTGAGAAACATAATTTACTCCTCTCATATAGAAATAAAACAACAGGGTGTGTATGCGAGTATATATATTTGTATGTTGTGAGGCCGAAAAAACAGATATGTAAATATACTGTGTCTAAAGTTAATCCGTTATACAGTCTCCACATTATACAATATCCATATTATACAATCTCCACATTATACAATCTCCACATTATACAGTCTCCACATTATACAATATCCATATTATACAATCTCCACATTATACAGTCTCCACATTATACAATATCCATATTATACAATCTCCACATTATACAATCTCCACATTATACAGTCTCCACATTATACAATATCCATATTATACAATCTCCACATTATACAGTCTCCACATTATACAATATCCATATTATACAATCTCCACATTATACAATCTCCACATTATACAATATCCATATTATACAATCTCCACATTATACAGTCTCCACATTATACAGTCTCCACATTATACAATCTCCACATTATACAGTCTCCACATTATACAGTCTCCACATTATACAGTCTCCACATTATACAGTCTCCACATTATACAATCTCTATATTATACAGTCTCCACATTATACAATCTCCACATTATACAATCTCCACATTATACAGTCTCCACATTATACAGTCTCCACATAATACAATCTCCACATTATACAGTCTCCACATTATACAGTCTCCACATAATACAATCTCCACATTATACAGTCTCCAAATTATACAATCTCCACATTATACAATCTCCACATTATACAGTCTCCACATTATACAGTCTCCACATTATACAATCTCCACATTATACAATCTCCACATTATACAGTCTCCACATTATACAGTCTCCACATTATACAATCTCCACATTATACAATCTCCACATTATACAGTCTCCACATTATACAGTCTCCACATTATACAATCTCTATATTATACAGTCTCCACATTATACAATCTCCACATTATACAATCTCCACATTATACAGTCTCCACATTATACAGTCTCCACATTATACAATCTCCACATTATACAATCTCCACATTATACAGTCTCCACATTATACAGTCTCCACATAATACAATCTCCACATTATACAGTCTCCACATTATACAGTCTCCACATAATACAATCTCTATATTATACAGTCTCCACATTATACAATCTCCACATTATACAATCTCCACATTATACAATCTCCACATTATACAGTCTCCACATTATACAGTCTCCACATTATACAGTCTCCACATTATACAATCTCCACATTATACAGTCTCCACATTATACAGTCTCCACATTATACAGTCTCCACATAATACAATCTCCACATTATACAGTCTCCACATTATACAGTCTCCACATTATACAATCTCTATATTATACAGTCTCCACATTATACAATCTCCACATTATACAATCTCCACATTATACAGTCTCCACATTATACAGTCTCCACATAATACAATCTCCACATTATACAGTCTCCACATTATACAGTCTCCACATTATACAATCTCTATATTATACAGTCTCCACATTATACAATCTCCACATTATACAATCTCCACATTATACAGTCTGCACATTATTACATTTGGCATCCTAGATCTGGATGAATGTTTCCCTTATTAAATTACCAAAGAGATAAACCTGTATGATTAACTCTATTCTTGGGAAGTGAACGTTATTTTTTAAAGAACTTTTTCCCGACTTGTTCCCTGTTATTTGGGTCAGAGAAATACAATTGTAACAAGAGTACAGTCCTCCACAGGATGAGCGGAACATGATACCTACGCCGCAGGAAACCGCTGACACAGATGAACCGCTGTGAGACTCCAGGCAAAAAATGAATTTATCTGTACATGCGACTCGGGAAGTGCACGGCCTCACAGGCAGACTTGAAGTACGTCTCGGGTGTCGTGGGGTGAATCTAGCGCAGGTTAATTTTTACGTCAACGAGGCGCAGTTTATTGATTTTTGCGTATCCTCCCGATGAGGTTGTCCAGAAAACAGGTCAGAGGCTGCTAAACCATTGTCTCCGTTAATACTCGAGCAAACAAAGCACGTGCGAATTATCGATAGGCTTGTAATACTGATTGGGGTTCAAGGTTGAAGAGGTCAAGGTTTGGCTAAACCCGGTAGGTAATTATATGAAAAAATACTGTGCGGTGGCTTTTACACAGATACTAGTATATGATAGGTGGATTCTGACGTCATGTCAAGGGTTGAGTTTAAACACTTGCATTGATGGCGGTATTTTTATTTTATGGGTTATATATTATTCTCTAGTTGTGGGGGTGTCAGTTATTTACGTGAACAATTTTGTGTGAATACATTTGACAATTGTTAATACGGAGGGTATAGGGTGTGGCAAACTTTGACCTCAACAATACAATTTTTGATATACATATTAATATTGTTTAAATTTTTTTTTTAAAGTTTTTAATCTGAAAAGAATGCATAGTTTTTTTCTTCTCTTTTTGTTATAAAGCATTTTTAGAGGGATAGAAAAGGAGGGGGGGGGGAGAATAAATTGTTATTTTTGTTCAAATAAATAAACTGGGATTCGGTTCCTGGATTGTTCATAAGAGAAAAAGGGGGGGGGTGTCAATAAACATGACCAAACACATATTATTGATGTAATTTATTGACAGCTCTTTTTCTGGTGTTTTCAGGAGGTTATAATAAGTCAACATCAGGTAACATATCCTGAACGGGATGTAGCAGTCATCACACCTTTTAGAAACTTCTGCCAATCGGGAACCCAGTCTTTTTGGTTCTGTTACTGTCATTAGCAGGTGATATTTGATGTCTTGCGTCCAACTTCTTCCTGGTCTGCCTCTTGTTCGCCTCCCTGGCATCATCCTCTGCATTATGGTCTTCTCTAGGCTGTCATGTCATCTGATATGGCCAAAATAATTTAGTTCTCTGAAAAGGACCATGCTGTTTTAACCGTTTTATGTTATATTAATTTCTCTCAGGATGGCTACATTTGTAATCGTTCATGGTTACCGGAAGATTTTTCTGTTAAATTTTATTTCAAATGGTATTTTATTTTTCGTTTCGTTAATGGTTGTCTAGGATTCACAACCATTTATTCCATATGGTGAGGGAGTGAGGAAGCTCTTACCAATGTTACTTTTGTTGTTATGTAGCAGCTCAGCCATATGTGTTTCATTGGAATCAGCTTCATTGAGACGATAGCCAACATCATTGTGACTTCTTTATAGCTATCACCGTTACTGTTGATAAGAGAACCAAGGTATTCAAAACTTGTGACTCTTTCTAATTCGCTGTTGTTGATACTGATTGAAAAGATGCTAGTGGTTTTGTCACTTGTCGTAATATTGGTCTTGTTTCCATTAAAAAATATTTTAATAAGTATAACATATTTCCATATTTCTACGTATGAAACACGCACGTGGCAGGTATGAAACACGCACGTGACATGTATGAAACACGCACGTGACATGTATGAAACACGCACGTGACAAGTATGAAACACGCACGTGACAAGTATGAAACACTCAAGTGACAAGTATGAAACACTCAAGTGACAAGTATGTGCTAAGAAATTGTAGCATATCTTATTCTTCTTCTTCTTCAGCGTTCATTCTCAAATTCCCACTGGATATCTCTTGTAACGGGACAATGGTCCTACAAGATTTCCACTCGGATGTAGTCCAGAAAATGCGCTGTGCTGTAGGTTTATTTGCGCCAATGGCCCAACACATCCGTCTTCGGCGGGATATCTTATTCCGGATGTAGTTATTTTTTATATATAAAATGGCCGACGAAAATGAATGTGTCTACAGTGTGAAGTTAACGGACTTTCCTCGCGAAAGAAACAGCAACCTACTGAAGTAAAGTCCCTAGAAATTCAAAATGTGTACATTTAAAAGCGATATAACTAACACTAACAGTGAACATCAACGAATGTAAGCACATGTCTCTGGCCAATCAATGCAGGCCTGATGCCCAGGACAGAGAGACTTTCAGAGAATCCCCGACGAAGACAACGTTCTGGAAATAATATGTTACTTGATACATATATAGTTATATTTAGTCAATATACAAATTTCAGTAGTTTCCCATTGGCTGTTGAACTGTCGGGCTGCAGAATTGTCTGGGCCGGATTTGAACTCAGCACCTTGCTTGACACAGAGCCGACGAAACTCAGTCTCTAAACTAAGAAAAAAATAGCGTACAGAAATTTCGCAATACTATCTTATTTTTGTACTTTAAGTAACACACATATACACGCAGAGTGAGAGAAAGAGAGAGAGAGAGATGGAAAGAGTGAGCGAGAAAAAAAATAACGAAAGACAGTGAGACTAAACACAAAGACAGGAAGAGAGAAAAATAGAAAGTCGGAGTATGACGGCAGTCATGAGAATACTAGCGAATAGAAGATCGAGAGTAATGTTGCTGACGAACGTGAGAAAACGAGATGGAGGGTGCTCAGATAGTCGTGAGGGAAACAGAGGGAAGGAAGTGAGTTAGAAACGAAGGGAAACGACGGAGAAAAAAAATTGAAAATGCATTTTAGTCTGTAGGCACGTGGGATTAAAGAAAAAAAGAGTGAATGGAAGGGATATGAAGTACTTCTTCTGTCTTTGTTCTCCTTCTCCTGGGGGTTAGGCATGCAGTACGAGACAAGAATGATCTGACATGGTTTATAACGTGACTGCAAAATCTGGGTTTTTCGACATTAAACAGTCAACTTTAGAATGAGTTTTGGTGGGTCACTTTGACCCATGTGAATGGGCTGAAAGATCCACCACTGAAGATGTTTAGTCTCCTCTGACGACATTTATGGCACGTCAATTTGTTAATCTTTCCTTTTAAAAGCCGGAAATACTGGTCGGGAGCAATAATTAAAGACAGAAACAATATATCAATGGTTAGTTGAGAACATGTACTCTGATGGAGCTGAGAGTTAAATACTCGTATAAAGGCGATGCAAATACTTCTGGCGTCACATGTGCTATAACGCTGCAGTATACGCAAGAAAAATAAACTGACGTGAACTAGTCAAAACATAGGAAATGTTCTGTTTGTCTAACAGCAGTGTTAACATTGAAGTTTTAGAGATAACCCCAGATCGCCCTGTATCAAACCCCAGACACCCACAGACTATATAATTTAATATAAATAACGCCACGGCAGTAGTTACAAAAAAATTTGTTAAACTAAATTTAGAAAATATTATTCTCTTATTTTCGTACACTATTCCATTGTTTACATGAGACTTTTGGTGACTTTAATTTGAAATTCTGGAAGATTTAGCCGTCTAATGGATAAACTCCTAAGATTTCATACGCATGTGGTTCCGTCTGTGGGTCTCAGCAATGGCTCACTAGACATACCACCCATGCAAAGGAAAACCTTAGTGGATGACATGCCGTTATACTGAGGTTGTCTTGTTATAGTAGCTTCATGGCACATCATCTATACAATTATGCTTATTATGATATTTTGATGTTGAAATGTGTTTCATGTTTACTTGAATATATGTATGTAGCATCTGTGGTTGGGAGGGAGCCAGAGATGTACCGTGCAGCACTGAGGAGGAGGAAACTGACAGCACTTTTTTTTCCTATGGCTGAGACCGATCATAGAGGCACAGTGACTCAGGACGGGACAATTCTTTTGACTTGGTCAATTGGTGGCGGGGAATGAGCACATTGAACCCTACCGTGGCTGCAGTTGCCTGGAGTAGTGCATAGGTTGAAACTTACCTTCCTGGAGGTGTGATAACTTCTTTGTGATACCTACTAACTTACCTTCTCTGGCTCTGTCCCAGAGTGGGCCGAAAATCTACAGACTTCCAAGCAATATAACGCCATTTAATGGCATTGGGTCAAAGTGCATGAGCCCATGGACCACTGGATCAGCAACCAACCAACCAACCAAACAACCTAAGATTTCTTGAAAAAAAACTCACATTAACAGGCAAAAAACAAAACATACCCATATAGTTTGACCAAAATAACCACAGTGTACCCAGAGACGACAAAAATCCCCAGATCTAGTGAATAAACCCAAGCTATGCCAACGCTGTCTGAGTATACATCCATATTTATTACTTCATGCAACTTTGAGTAGGAACATTCATGCAACTTTTTGTAGGAACATTCACGCAACTTTGAGTAGGAACATTCATGCAACTTGGAGTAGGAACATTCATGAGAGTTAGTTCAGTAACAGAAGTGAGAATTAATGAAAATAAGCCACATTGAAAAGGATAAACGGCAGCGTGAGTTGATAATGCACATATACTCCACGCTTGTGTGTTGCAGTTCCTAAAAATGGAATAAAGAATAGCGGCTATGTTATGAGTGTTGATAGAGGCGATTAAGGAGGTTGTGCTGTGGGGTTGGTTGTACCATTTCATATAGGCTATAAGTGAACCAAAAATCATCATAAACTAGGATGTGTTTAGATGTAAAGGTACAGATCTAAGGTGTAAACCATTGCATAGAGCATTCCGATCTCCAGACTGCATCCTGCTGATTTGAAGGTTCTTGAGATAGAGAGCACACAAAGAAGATTTATTACAATAGATGGAAAAGCAGGCCAAGGAGAAATTTAAAAAATCCAAAGCACAATTTAACACCAGTATACTCTATTCATATTATATTTAGATGATTGTATATTATGCCCAGGTGTAGGAGCTTTTATGTGTCCGGATGTGCGAAGATGTAGGGGCTTGTATGTGTCCGGATGTGTGAAGATGTAAGGGCTTTTATGTGTCCGGATGTGTGAAGATGTAGGGGCTTTTATGTGTCCGGATGTGTGAAGATGTAGGAGCTTTTATGTGTCCGGATGTGTGAAGATGTAAGGGCTTTTATGTGTCCGGATATGTGAAGATGTAGGGGCTTTTATGTGTCCGGATGTGTGAAGATGTAGGAGCTTTTATGTGTCCGGATGTGTGAAGATGTAGGGGCTCTTATGTGCCTGGATGTGGGAAGATGTAAGGGCTGTTATGTGTCTGGATGTGTGAAGATGTAGGAGCTTTATGTGTCCGGATGTGTGAAGATGTAGGGGCTTTTATGTGTCCGGATGTGCGAAGATGTAGGGGCTCTTATGTGTCTGGATGTAGGTATTGGTAATTACAGGAGTGCGTTTTTATATACATACCTTCGGTCCGCTACGAAATTTGCAGAAATGATACAATCAAACACGTCATAATATAATCATATTGGACAGGTTTGACAGAAAGGGACATAACTTTACGCCTGTTATTTAACAAACAATAACATAGTAGCAGCAAAGTGGTAAACTAACAAGTACCAACGAAGAAGATAACATGAAAGACAAATTGAACCAACTACTCATTGCAGACAACCAAGTACTAATAGCGACATCAGAAGAACAATTGCAAGAACATATGAACAGACTCCACAAAACATGTAAAAAATGGAACTAAAAGATCAATATTCAAAAAAGACAGATATAATGGCAATAGCAAAGAAAGAAAGAAATATCACTATCTCCATCGACTATAAACTCATTAAACAAGTAAAGGAGTTCACTTACTTTTAGAAAGCATTATAACGAGTAAAGGGGAAAATAGTAAAGAGATACAAAATAGATGCGTCAAAACATACCAGATCTTAGGACAGATGACACGTATTTTCAAGAGAAAAAATGTGAACATAGACACTAAAGTTTCATTATACAGGCTATTATTATTCCATCACTGTGCTACCAGTGCCAAACCTGGACAATGACAGCACAAGACAAAAGAAAAATAGTGACAGCAGAAATTACATGTCTACGAAGAATACTTGGAGTGTCATTTAGAGATAGAATTCGAAACGATTACATCCGACAGATACCAAAACAATACCAGTATTGGAACACATCAAATGACAACAGATCAAGTGATTTTCACACGCTTCCATACCACCAACAGACAGCATGCCGCAGATGGTCATGGAACATATATATATAACGGCTACAAAACCAGAGGCAGACCATGTAAAAGATGGACCACAGAAATCAAAGAAGCCACAGGAACACGCTTACCTTTAGCACCAAGAAAGACCATCTCCAGAGAACTCTTCTACCCCTGACACCGCAAGGCAAACAAGGGACACAGCATATAGATAGATAGAAACAAAGTGGCGGTCTGCTTCAGGCTTGCCACATTTCACGACATGTTTTCAGATTGTATAGTAGAAGCATCGCCACATTAGTCATTGTAATTTGTACCACTCATATTAAGGTACGCTTCTTTTAGCCATCCATAACATACTAATAGTTGTCCATAACATAATAGTAGCTACTAGCTGTCTGTAACATGATAGTGGTTGTCCATAACATAATAGTAGCTGTCTATAACATGATAGTAGCTGTCTATAACATGATAGTGGTTGTCTATAACATAATAGTAGCTGTCTATAACATGATAGTGGTTGTCTATAACATAATAGTAGCTGTCTATAACATGATAGTGGTTTTCCATATGTTATATCAACATTTACTTCCCAATTTGACCCCCCTCGTTTTCGGTATACCCTCTTTTAAATAATATAATTTTCTGAGTAGGAATAAGTATGAAGACACTATTGGATTTGGTTCACATTTAAAGACATTATATATATATATATATATATATATATATATATATATATATATATATATATATATATATATATATATATATATATATAATTCCAACAACATAAATGGTGTATACAAACAGTGTTATTGACGTCAATGTTCCCTCACTCTTGGTGTATTATCGTCGGATGTACCAAGGATACACCCTGCGTGGCGATGAGATTTACCCTTGTTTTCCCGACTGAAATGACCAGAATAAAGATCTGGTGAGCTCTGGCATCTCTTTAAAGAAGTGCTGATACCCTTCACCTATTACACTCAGATCTCAATACGACGAAGGACTTAGTGACAGATCATGGTTGGGAACAGTAGGATATTATCGGTCAAGTGTGTAACCCTATTGCATTGCTCATGGGGGATGGGTGGATACCCACTCCGCCTTACTCGGTACCTTCTCTGTTGTCATCACGCTCGAAGGAGTTTCAGGAAAAGAATCCAGTTCGGGTGGATGCAAAAGTCAAAAGTAATTATTGACGATAAGACTGCAGACAGTTTGTAATACGACAATCAATATAAGGAAACCGCGTGAAACGTAACAACAATTGTACATACGTAAAACACAGGCTAATATAATTGCTTCACTCAGACACGACGGACTATAATTAAAACTAGTAGGTAATGATGTGCACACAAGAAAACATACAAATTACAATACACAAAACATATTCAACGTTTCAACTAAAAGGTCTTTATCAAGAAATGCACAAAACACCAAAGAGATCTTGTAATAATCTTTACTGATGGGTCAGTCATTCGTAATAAACGATGTTCTTGGGATTTCCCTCGTGTTGCAGTGGGAAAACTATAAAATAATCCAGCGATACCTTTACTAGAACCAGGAAAATTCGTACGATGGAGATTTAATGTGCGACAGAAGCACTGTCATGGCTGTTATAACGTAGCTATTCTCATGCATGCATCCGCAAGAACATGATACGGAAAGTTGAATCTGGAGTCGTCCACCGTCAATGGGTGGAGCTATTGTCAAAATCTTTGACCAGAGATATTACCTTTATATTTCGTACCAGGACATGCGGGTTTTGAGGGTAATTAGCGGGCCGATACATTGGCGAGCGTGTCCACAGTGTCAATAGGAGATTAAATATATCGATATGACACAGTTAATGCGTTGAGGGACCTCCTCCACTTATTTTTTCAAAAGTGTATACCATAGCCAATCTCAGGACTGCGTGAGATTGGTTAAATATCCAGCAGCCAGTAAATATAAATATAATAGATATAGGAGAAATCAAGGGATAAATGTTCCAGTGTTGGGTAACAACCCTAAACAGGAAGCAGGTGGCTGGAGTAACACCGGGCAAATGTCAAGATAAACAAAAATAGGTAGATGTGTTACCAAAATAAAACATAACACAACCTAACAACTGTATCTCGTTGTTAGGTTGTGTTATGTTTTATTTTGGTAACACATCTACCTATTTTTGTTATCTAGATATAGGAGAAGACTGATAAACTCTGGAATTGTCCAACGCTCCACCTGATGGATTTATTGAAACTGGGATCGGCGCACCTATGGACTTGTCCGCAGGATGATGATGATAACCTGTAGCCAGAACTCATCCGCGCACTCCTTACCTTTTGCCAATAACTGTCACACTTTTTTATAAACCTCCATCCCTAATTGTTGATATAAATTATTGATGCCCCACTAAGTAAAGTAAAGTAACCCATAGCATTTATTAATGCCGTAGGGGTGTGAGATGTTAGCGATCTCACATTTCACAGGCTCTGCAAATGAGGGCGGTAGCCATCTCCTCTCCCTCGCAGTCTTTACTTCCCGGATTAATCCGGTACCCATTTAAGGCTGGGTCGACCTGGGAGCCGTTGCGATCTGAAAATATTTCCACCTCAACTGGGGAATGAACCCAGGACCACTCATATGCGAAGCCAGTGCGCTAACCACTGCGCTAACGCGGCTCCCTATCTATGCCCCACTACCGGCATACGAAACTTCATGATTCCCGCATGAAGATGTCTCTGCTTCTTGATCAGGTTTACAGCGTTGCCATCAATCTTTAATGGCTTTAATTGAAACTATTACTTTAATTCATATTACTAATCGTCCACAACGAACGATTTGATGGCAACATAATTTTGTGATGTTCCTGGCCAATATAATTTTATCTTCTTCAGCATTACTGCTTTTATTTATTTATAACACTAATTAAAGGTCATCTCACAGGTGCTGTGTTTAAGCTGTTAGCATTGTGTTTTAGAGGTGACAGGTTCAAATACTCGCGCGCGACGTTTTTTTTGTTGTCAAAAGTGTATTTTTTTAGGTGATGCCTGGTAATTTCCGCTTGAAGCTAAGGAGTTTGTGCTATGAGTTGTTGTACTCTCGACCGAGATCATCGACAGTAACACCCTCGGTACAGATAGTAAACAAGACAACATTCGTTACGATTTTGATGTATTCTAGTTATTTCATTTGTCATAATTTGTATGTTTATAGTTGCATTCCAAAGCAGCCCCGACAGACCTACGGAATAATTAAAAATCAACGTTTCAAGTCGTTTACTTTCTTTACACGTGTGTTTACTGGATACAGTTCATGCTCTTGACAGACATCCCGCAGCCTGGTTGATAAGGACAGAGTATACATGAGTAACCCCAGTACGAATAGCAAATATAGAAAGAAATTAATCATCAGCGATTTTCTGAGCATATTTTTATCATGAACTAAACTCATATATGTGTATTTATTTTTCATAAACTAATTGGAACACCGTATTATTACAGCTTCTCCTGGTTCCGTGTGTTCTTCTAACAAAGAGAACAGCAGAATGGTAGCTACGCTGGAGGTGTTGACTGAAATATGGACACGTTGCTGCCCTCGGGTTCTGGGATTATCTGCCTTGTTCTCTCATCGATCTTCGATAATGATTCTACACATTTCGTTTCAGCCTCCAAGCGACCGGAAGATGGAAATTCATTCACTAAAACGTCAGATTTACGGATCAAATATTTTTATTGGCTGAACAATTTACACAAACTGAACGCTTCCCATTTTATGGATGGTCATTCCTTCTTCCGACCTAATATTGGAGAAACAGTAACTATATACACAGTAAAAAGCTATGGTAATTTTCAGCATGTTAATGTGGACAATACTTTGTAGTTGTTAGGCGTGGGATTAAAACCACTTCATTCACTTAATTTATTATTAAGTGTCTGTTGATGCAGTGATTCGCGAGTCTGATGATGGCTTTGAGTTCAGGAAAGGATCGTTCTTGGTTTTGAGTGTTATATTTTCTACTCTTTCTATCCTTTCTGCACTATTCCGTCTAATGTTTACGTTATTAACTGGCTATCTTTGACTGTACGTCCATTTGTTTATGTTCTACAAGACTGTGTTTGAATATCCAATCTATTTCTCATTTTCCTCCCTTTACGTTATCTCTCATAAGTCGTATAGTCAGGAACATTTTCTCTCTTTCAATCTTACAGTTAGTCTTATAGTTAGGAATATTTCTGCGGAAAGGAAACGTTTTTGTTCTACAACATCTATAATGCGGATACGTTTTAAATTTTGTGTGTGTGATGACTTTCAGAATACCATTCCTGCGTAATGTGCATTAATGTGTGAATCATGGTTCCTGTCAATATTGCTAATAATGACTGCGAGTATTGTAACGGCATATAAAGAGAGACATAATATATACATTTATTATGGGTATGACCTATACTAACATATGGATACGAGTCTTGGACAATAAATGACAAGGAAATTGGGAAATTAGAAGCAGTAGAGATGTGGTTCTACAGACGAATGCTAAGAATACCATTGACTGCCAGAAAAACTAATGAGGAGGTGTTGAAAGAGTCAAATGCGAGACGGAGCTTAGTCAGTAATATAAGAAAAAGACAAAATTATTTTTTGGCCACTTCATGAGACAGGGAGGTTTGGAGAACATAGTCACAACAGGCAAGATTGGGGGTTACAGAGACAGAGGGCATCAACGTGAGAAAATGTAAGATAGTTTAACAACCTGGCACGGCAGGGAAACAACAACGATTCTGATACATAATACTGGAGACAGAGAGCTATGGAAAGACATGATAGCTTACGCCAACCGGCATTGCACCTGATGATGATGATATGTACATACATAGAAAGAGACGGATGTCGACACACAATTTGATCTGTAAGCCGCGATACTCTGATAGATTCAATGAGACGTGAAACGAAGTATTTATGAACTTATCCAGTAAGCACTGGCGATAACATGTGATCTAATAACTAGTGTCCATTATTAAAATGATGTACATACGTGAAATATTCACGCATTTCCACCAAAATGACTTAAATCTTACAGAACTAGTTGGCAACATTGACCATATATATTTAATCTCACATCCAAAAACCTATTCTTATATTAAGTCAAATTTCACACTTTTAGTAAACCGTATTTCCCTTCGATTATTAACAAAATTCAATTGGGATGGATTAACGCACATGTTCACATACGTTAAATAAGAACCAAGACTTCAAATTTGTGGTGGCATACGCTGTGTTGCCGAGAAAACGTTTTAATCAATCTGCACATTTGCATATACGGTAAGTTATGTGCCCATTGCTTCTAAGCGAAAAAACATGTCAAAATGTAATATTTGAAAAAAAACTAATATTATAGCCAAAAACAAAAAGGAAATGAGAGATAAATGCTGAATTAAACAATGTAAGAGAAAAACGAATTTTTTGTAAAGAGATCCGATTAAAGTAAACAGAAAAAAAAATTCTTTAAACAAGAAAATGCATTAACAAATTTGAAATTGTTAAAGAACAAACGTTATTCTTCTTCCTATGTTCCATTTCGTGTGACGCTGGTTATCGTGTCTTTCCATAGCCTTCTATTTCGTGTGCTGTCAATCATTTCCGATACCGACGTTCTCCCATGCCACAATGCTAGGTTGTCAAGCATCGTCTTTCTTAGACTTCCCGTTTTCCTCTTGCTTGTCGTTAAACTGTGTTATTTTTTTCCTTAAATGATAAACATGATAAAACTTGAAATCGTTGGATGATAGTCATTAACTAACTTGAAATCGTTTGACCATGATATTACAAAACGTGAGATTGTTTGATCATGGATATGGCATAACTTGTAATCCGTACATAACCGCCATTAACTAACTTAAAATTGATATGTGACAATCATTAAATACATTGAAATCGTTAGATGACAGCCATTTATTAACTTGAAACAAAACATGGCAGCCTTTACATAACTTAAAACCGTTAGATGACACTCATTAAAAAAACTTGAAATCGTTAGATTGAAGTCATTAAATAACTTGAAATCGTTAGATTGAAGTTTTTAAATAACTTGTAATCGTTAGATTGAAGTCATTAAATAATTTGCAATCGTTAGATTGAAGTTTTTAAATAACTTGAAATCGTTAGATTGATGTCATTAAATAACGAAGAAAAGAGAAATATGATTTTGTGGAAAAATTCGAGAAATGGAATGCATTTATTGATAACAAATGTCACAAATTAGTCCGTGTAATTAGCGATTAATTATATTTTTTAGTCTCAGAATATTCATTCAACCGAAAGACTGCACAAGATTCGGTTTGATGATCGTGTAAAACCCCCTCGTGTGTATTTACGTCAACGTAACTCTATTCTGTTAACATTGAAAGTTAATTCCTTCAAAAACGAAGTGACCTTGCACAACGCATGTGATGGATGCATGAATAAAAAAAAAGGCAAAGGATATTAAATAATATTGCCATGAAAAGATAGAAACATCACCGAATTAACAGGCATCTCTTTTGTTAAGCCTTGATGAACACATTGATTGCATGAATGTGAAAAATACATAAGACACGAGAGTATCTGACAAATTTAGCAAAGGTGTATCTCATTTATTGATATATACCGCGTCTTAACTTCTATGTTTCCTTCAACATTCTGCTTTGTGCGTTTGGTGATCTTATTCTATTTCGCTTCCATTTGTGTGATTTGTTGTTGTTTTTTGACAAAGGTAAATTTTCAGTAACGTTGAAGCATTCCTTGTTTGCATAATTTATGTTTATTGCAATTCTATAAATGTAAAATATCCTCGTTAAAATGAATATAAATAACCAAATGGTCGGAAGGTGTCCGACAAAGTCGAGGGTGACGCAGTAACCAAACGAACAAATGGTAATGCAAAATTAGTTAAACAGGTTACTAGAAATACGTAACTATGAATAAATATAGATGAAAAAGTATATAAAAACATGCAATAAAATGTTTGAAAATTGACCTGTTTTATTTTAATGCATGGTTTTTAATATACTTTTTCATCTATATTTATTCATAGTGAAGTTTCTCTAGTAACCTGTTTAACTAATTTTGCATTAAAATGAATATGAGTGTTGGACGATGAGGAACAAACGTGAAACAAGTAAAAACAGCTGATAGGTTTTGTGAAGAATGACCAACACTTCTGTGTTATTTCCACTCAGTAAACGAAAACTAGATGTTTAAAAAGAAGAATGCTGTTAAAAACTCAGTTTTACAGATAGAGCGAACGTTTAATGCATTTGTCAAGATATAGACAAATATACAAAAATTAAATTTGAATATACACACAAACTTCATTGAAGGATATGTGAAGAAATCTATGTTACCTTAGGAGAGAAAGGTAGAAGTACAGTTAGTTAGTTTTTCCTCTAGGGCAAAGACGGCACATAGGGTGGATGTTCTAGATTTATATGTCTCTCGTTTCATTGCAATTTCCTTTAGATCTCCTTTATTTCGGATACCGATAGTGAAACGTTCCCTTGTAATGTTTCGTTTGGTCTTCCTCGTTTTCTCTTGTCAATGGTGACCACATCAAAGCTTGACAAGGGAGTCTTTCAGTATCTTTCAGACTTCATTCATTTTGTTTCAATTCACTAGTATGTGAGTAAAGTGGTATTTGCCTTCATTTTACCATGTTTCCTGATACTAACTTGCATGCTAACTTGCAAGAATATTTCAATTAATTAACAAGTACTTAAAAAACTAAGAGAAGAACAGGCAGGTTGTAGACCAAACAAGTCATTTGCTGACCAAATACTTATACTCAGGACAATAATAGAAGAATCAGTAGAACACCAATTACAGTTGATTATAAACTTTGTTGACTATCAAAAGGACTGTGATAGTATACATAGACCTTCACTCTGGCGCATTCTTGAAATATATGGATTCCAACAGAAATACATGAACATTATAAAAGTATTTTATGACAACTCACGATGCTGTGTAAGAGAAGAATTTGGCAATTCTGAATAGTTCCCAATTTATATAGGAGTGAAGCAAGGATGTGTCTTGTCACCGATGTTATTTAGTATTGTAATTGACTTCCGGTAGTGACGTCCGTTGGTGGAGGGTGTTTCTCTAATCAAGTCTGGGTCATTCCGTCGTTCGTTAGATTAATCAACTAACATCGTAAAGTCCAGACCGATTTGTGTAACAGAAGTCAGCTCATTCCAATAACCAGAGATATACGAAAAGAAACACTCAGAAGAACAATACTTAGAGAAAGTAAAACAATCAATATCCATACTATTCATGAACTGCACAGAATAGCTTTGAACAGACATAATTGGAGAGATCTGACATCTGCCCTATGCGCTAACTTCAGCGCAAAAGGAAAATGAATGAATGAATGAATGGACTGGGCTATGCGAAATTGCACAGCCGATCAAGATTGTGGTATCGAGTGGCTCGGAAATTAATGTCCGGAAGATCTCGACTTTGCAGACGACCTAGCGTTACTTAGCTCAACTCATGAAGATGCCCAAGAAAAAAACAAACAGCCTTCAATTATTCTCTGCATAACTTGGGCTTGAAATCAACACATCCAAAACAAAATGTTTGAATTTACCATAAACTAACGGACCTCGAACTAAACGACAACACTCTTGAAAAAGTCAAGAATCTCACATACCTTGACAGCAAGCTATCAACAACAGGAGATTCATCAACAGAAATATCACACAGTATTGCACTGACTGCAAACTCATTCAATAAACTATCAAATATCTGGCATTGGTGACGGTATAAGAACTTGACAAAATGCAATCACAACCGCAAGACAAAATCAAACATACATTTTCCTCAGCCAACATAGAAACTAATACATGCAGATGGGGTTTTGGTGCCTACAAGAATGGAAAAAGTGCTTGAAAGATTAGTGGTGTACCACTGCATGTCGAGCATGAAAGTAGAAATAGAAGCAGTGACTAGGGCACTCAGATGGTGACTGAAACATCAACTTAGAAGGCAATACTATGCGACTCGCATAGCTTGCTGCCGAGGATAAGAAATTCTACGAGGATTACATGGATATATCGCCGTCGTCAGGCGGGGGTCAGATAGCGAAAGAGCAAACTCATTGGCGGACAATGTTGTCGTTGATGGCACAGTTTTTAAGAGAGATAGGGCCGACCTAACATGACCAAACAAGATCAAGATACATCATCTAATCAAGCATGCGTAACGATGTCAAGCCATCTACCAGACTCGCAGGATTGATCAATACTAGATAATCAATAAATCACAACAAAAATCATAAGGAATTATGCATAGATAATTGATTCTCCACAAGTTCGTCTAGTTGTTAAAATATCTTATAAGCATTAATGAAGACTGGAAAAGAATGAAATCAGCATAAGATTACGTAGAAGATTTAGATACATTACACCAGAAGAAGTTATGATCGTAATATTGTCTCCTACATAATAGTAGGAGAAGTAAAGTAACCCATGTCATTTATTAATGCCGTAGGGGTGTGACATGTTAGAGATCGCACAATTCAGAGGCTCTGCAAATGAGGGCGGTAGCCATCTCCTCTCCCTCGCAGTCTTTACTTCCCGGCACAATCCGGTACCCATTTAAGGCTGGTCGACCCGGAAGCCGTTGCGATCTGAAAAACATTTCCGACTCAACTGGGGAATGAACCCAGGACTACGCATATGCGAAGCCAGTGCGCTAACGCGGCACCTACATAATGGCTGCCCATCGAAGGTGGTGATGACGACAGTTTCAGACTTGTATTGTTGCATCAATCTGGTCTGTGTGTGTGTGATCGGCTAAAGTAGGCAATGATGACAACAGTTTTGGATTTGTCTTTTTGCATATTTTTAGAGTTTTATGGAGATGACTGGAAGGTAAATCTTGGCATATACCATCCAGCCATATCTGAGATGCATGTGATCAGGATTGAACATCTATATGCGTGTTTGTTGTTCTGTCTTTTCGGGCAGGTTGTTTTATTTGTACTTCTAAGATTTAATACGTCTCCGCCATGTAAACGCCTTTTGCTACTTTTGATGCCTCAGTAAAACCTTTTTTTGGTCACCAGCGTGCGGTTTTTCCTTAAGGACTCACCATACATAGAATGATTTTGGACATACGCTGAAAATGTTTAGTCCATCTCAGTTGGTCCGTATTCATCATTGTATGCATACTTGAGATATTGTTTCTAATGAAGACTTCAGTAAGTTACTTTATCGCTTTGTTCTGAGCATTCTGCGGATATAGTACGCGGTGAAGTGATTTAACACTGAGCATTCTGCTGATACAGTATGTGGTGAAGTGATTTAACACCGAACATTCTGCGGATACAGTATGTGGTGAAGTGATTTAACACCGAACATTCTGCGGATACAGTACGCGATGAAGTGATTTAACATTCTGAGAATTCTGCGAATACAGTTTGTGGTGAAGTCATTTAACACTCTGACGAGTATGCTATACACTTTCGCATGCCTAAAATAGTCAAGGCTACGCCAGGTATATAAATAGTCTATTGTCTGTCCCCAGGTGAATGTTGGTTAATCGCATTCACACTTGCCGTTAAACGTACGGATGGGAGCTAAAGCAGTCTTTCCAAGGCCAGATGTGTCGCAGTGGTTGAATTTAGTCCATGTTTGTTAAAGGTTATCTTGATGTTTTCTATTCACAGTTTTCTTTGTCTACTTCGGTTTTACGCTCGGATATTCTTTTGTTATATGCTTTTATTGTTATTTGGTTGTGGTGCATTCTCATGTGATTAAACCAATTTCCTTTGCTTTTTCTCAATATGTTTGATACATGATATTATACCAACTCTATTCTTATTCTCTTCATTTCTTATTTTATCTAGTTTAGTAACCATTGCAACTTTTCACAGACACTTTATTCCACATGTGTCGCTTTTCCTCTGCTGTGAGGTGTTAAAGACCATGTTTGACATTGGTAGCACAGTGTTGGTATACAAATTGTAGATATTATTTGTTTTTTTATTTTCTTCTCGATCTTGGGTGAGGAAGTAATGGTGAAAGTTGTTAAGTCACTGTGTTTTCTTTCTGGCACCGTGCTTCTATTTCTCTGTCTAGTTTTCCAATTTATAAATAGTGGCCTTCCAAAAGCACTACAATAATCAAAAACATTACAAATGAAGGCCTAATTAATTCTTTTGAAAGGTCTATGTTGACGAGGGTCGTGCATGAAGCATGGCGAACTATAAAAAATGCGAGACAACTAATATGCAAACATCCGCTCTTCTTAGACATTTCTTAACCTTCGATAACAATACAGCAGAATGCAACACTAATATGTGTAACTACGAGAGGCTGCTTCGTTCTTTACATTAATTGGCGACACTTGAATAGCCTCTGAAAGTGACGCATAATAATGTAGTGTTGAAGAGTGTTTCTGTTGATATGTCAAACATTAGGATAAAAAAAATTCTTTGATGAGCTGATGTTTTTTGTTTTATTGCCATTTGTTGTGACCGTCACCCGAAAACACCTTCCGGTAGAATTAATTAGGACTCTATTAATTTCGTCATTTAATTATTGTTGGGATTTGGGTTGTCAATTATTTACATAGCTTGAATTACATGTCAAAAATAGCCAAGGCGAGTCTAAGTATATAGATAGTTTTCAACCGAAAGCCCAACAATAATAAAACATGTAACAAATGACGTCCTAGTTATATCTATTGGAAGGTCTTCCAAATCTCGCACGGTCTCGCTTCTATATACTTCCCTGTGCCTGAAGTAAGCTACTAAAAACACATGTCATGATTGACGTAGTCAGACTATTACAACACATCATCGAACATATCAAACATGATGACATTTTGAGAGAGACTTTTAGGAAATATCATCAAACTAGCAAATATGATGACATTTGAGTGTTACAAGTTCAACAACTACACTGAATTAATGTTTCATGAATACATTATTTATTCTGTTTAGAATCCTACTTATTCCTGTATCTGTCAGTTTTCATGAAAACATTACACTTCCTCTTCTAGCCATATGTTGTGGTCCTTCTATGTTTGTTGGTCCCTAATGTCATTAAGACATTTTGGTCGACACGTCCATCCGTGTTTCTATGAAGTGTAAAACTATATTTGAACACATTTTGTTTGTGTTGAATTGCTTCTGCGGAGCAGTGACCGAAGGGTAAGAACTTTTGTCTCACAGCCGTGTGGTCTCTAGGGCTCGACTCCTTCAATGACTCGTTTGTTTATGTCGGAAGGTAAATGAAGGAACCCACCCTGTACATGTCGTGGCGACAACAAGGACATACAGTATATATCATTTAGCTACCCGTATCTATCTTCAATCCATAACTGAAAAATATACAGTAATGACGCTTTTTAGAATGTGCCTGATCGGGGTCTATGGATTACCATTAGTTGCTACAACTATGATCATTACAATTAATAATACTACTGCTACTACTACAACTACTCTCTTCTCTCTCCTCTCTCGCTCTCTCTTTCTCTCTCTCCCTCTTGCACCTACAACTGTTATAAAAATTACAATTACTACAATAATGATAATTATAATTATTGATACTAGTGCTACTACTAAAACTACTTACTCTTATACCCGCGACTGTTATAAACATTACATTTACTACAAGAGCTATTAGTACTAACATATTTCCCACTTCTCCCTTCTTATCAATTTTCACGGGAACATGTTTTACTCATAAGAAACGAATACTGCCAACCAGCTCCAAAAACTATTAGCCTGCGTACCATTCACCATCTGCTGTAGAAGATTGAGCACATACTGGCCCCGGGTTCTGTGAAGCGGCTGTGTTAACAATTAACTGTTAACCGAACGTAATGTTTTTATCATAACCCCTGACCAGTTCCTTTGAGCCGTTCCATTTCGTCCATTTTCTTTAATTGTGTCCTGTGTTTTTCATCAATTTATGGCTTCTTTGTTCCGCCGAATCTTTCACAATTACATCCTCTTACACATATGAGATCTTGCAAGTAGCGTCCAGGTTACTTACACTAGAGGTTCTCAAACTGTGTATTACGATGAACCAATGACTCTACGAAATGAAATTCAATATATCTGTGTTTATATACAGAGATCGCCCGTGTGTTGCCGGGGCCCGAAAGGGGAGCAAAGAATAGCAACACTGTTTACCTTCCACGCATGTCGTAAAAGACAACTAAGGAGGTTATGGGATGGAGTTGGCTGTTCCATCCCATATAGGGTCAGTGACCCAAAGCCATGCTGAAGTCGGATGTGTCAGGACGAAAGGCACAGATATCGTAGCAATGCTGTAAACCATGACACGACGCATTCCGTTCTCCGGACTACATCCTGCTAATCTGCAGGAGTTTGAGGTCGAACGCAGAAGAAGAAGAAATATACAGAGATACATCATATTATAGTAACATAGTCCGGGCTGACGAAATATTTATGTAATAACTAAATTGTACTTTTTACTACAACAGCAAGTACAAATTTCTTGGACAGAATCACACATGATAATAGTTGTAAAACAAACAAGAAATGGAAAATAAAAATGGCTAAAAGTACATTCAATGATATGAGGAAAATATTGACATCTGAACAAATTACAAACTAAAAATGAGAATTATAAAATGATAAATCTATTCTATATTAATGTATGGCTCAGAAACATGGACAATTAACAAGAAACTAGGTGACAGAGTTGATGCCTTTGAGCCGCATATCTATAGCAGAATAGGGAAAACGTCATGGAAAGAGAAGAAAACTTCGTACAAAAAGTATTTTGGACATATCACGAAAGATGACATCTTGTTGAAGACCTTACTTAAAGGTAGAACCGAGGAGAGATGATATACAATCTGGAGAAACATACCGAGATGGACAGGTTACAATGACCACCAAAACAAGATACAGATGATGTTGATGGTCTGTTAAAGCTGACCTTCGTTGCGGAGACGGCATATAGTGAAAATAAACAGAAATTTGTTATTTAAATTACAAGTAAAAACGAAAAATAGTATCTAGGGATATTGAGGAGTGTTGTTTAACAGAGAAATTTCTTTAGAAAATAAAATGATGTTGCTGGAGAGGAATTTAACTGTGTATATATATATCACATCTTTTCCACATCTATCCAGAGAACATAATAAGAAATATAACAGAAAATAGAGGAAATTGAGTTTCATCCATTAAATATCGCGGGTACAAGATTTCAGAAATAAGATATGCAGACGATCAAGTCTTACTTACTACACTCCCTGAAAGGTTGGAATATCTAATCACTGCAATAAATATAGCGAGATCAAAAATATATATATATATATACACGCACAGAAAACAAAACAATTATGACAACAGACAAAACAAAGATCAAACTGATAATCAAAATAGACAATATAGAACTAGAATGTGTAAACAATTTCGAATATCTGGGAGCAAATGTAAACAGTCCCGGAGATTGTTCCGTCGAGATCAGGAGAAGACTTGCAATTGCAACACTCAAATTAACACAATTGAGAGAGTTGTTTCAAAGTAGTAATAACGACACTAAAATAACCCTTTTAAGATCAAGTGTTTTCCCAGTAGAATATACGAATGTGAGATTTGTACTTTAAACACTACAATATCCAGAAGAATAAAATCATTTGAAATGAAGTGCTACAGAAAGATCCCACAAATAACTTGGACAGAGAAAAAAATTACTGAAACCATATGAAGGGTGGCTTCTACATACCACCATAAGAAGGAAGCTGTAGTGTTTTGGACACTTAAAGAGCCATGATGGTACCGAAAGGCTGAATCTGGGGAGTAGAATGCCAGATGAGAGAAGAAGAGGAAGACAAAGAAGACAATTAACCAGCGACATCGAAGAATGTACGAGCATGTCTCTGGCCAATGCAGATCTGCGTAATCCGACACGGGGTGGGGGGCATTAATAGAATCCATGATGAAGGCAATGTTATGTTTTGTAAAGAATATATCAGTTGGTATATATATATATATATATATATATATATATATATATATATATATATATATATATATATATATATATAACAATAATAATATCAATAATAATAATAAGACCCATGACCTGACAGGATTGTTGGGGTGACATACTGGAGACATCAGCACAAAACGCCCTCCAAGTAACTCTGTCCACAGCCAATCGGAAAAGCGTAGAAAAATAACACCCAGACCATTTCTCGATGTTATCAATCCAGGATTTTCTTTATCGTCGTGTCCCCCCTTCGCACACTCGACTGCTCCTTGCAAAATAATTTTAGAAAGAGAGAGAGAGATAGAGAGAGAGAGAGAGAAACGGAGAGAGAGTCGTGTCTCGTTACATGTCCAAACCAAACAAGTTTACAAGTTCACTACTGCCAAAAGTAGTTCTTGATAACCTGCAAGTTTGTTTGTCTGTCGCTGGACAAAATATTTGTTTTGTGTTCTATAGAACAAATTCTTGAAGAACGCATGTAACACTTGTTTTCACAAGCCTGAATCCTACTGTCTGCGTCTGCATGTGTGCCCAACTTTCATATCTGTAAAAATATATAATTAGCACTAACTATCTGAATAGATTGGTCTTTACTCTAATACTGATCCTACTTCTCCAAATCATAGTCAACTTCATCATGGCAACCATCGTCATCTCGAGCGTTAGAGTAATCTCATTTTTCGAGTTTCCATGATCACATGCTTGGGACCCGAGATATTTGAAAGTGTTAACTTCTTCAAGTTTGTGACCCGCTTAAGATTCGTAGGATCTTACTTGGCTTCACTACTCAATTTCTTTTACTAGTGCTAATTTCTATATATTATTTCCATCTCACTTCTTCAACTTTGAAGTACGTTCTGGAGTTCAGATTCTGAACAAGCCAAAAATTGGATATCATAGGCATAATCAAATTACAAAGTGGCCTACCTCCAATAGTTAGTCATGTGTTCATCTTGTAATGCTTCCTACATTAAATATCCAAGATATAGTTGAATAGATTCAGGGGATTATAGCTTGAAGTTACGTGCTATGAACGGTACTCTCAGCAATCGGTGTGCTACTAAGTTGAAGGACTAATTTATCGAGAACAATAAAAGTCCTTATATTACTGAGGCCAGTGGCAAGTACTAATGTTAAATGTGTTATTTATGAGGATTATACATACCTGTCTGTGTTTGTTATTGTCTGTGTGTCTACCGACTTTTTCCATATTGATAGTTAGTTAGTTAGTTTGTTTTTAGTTCGTTAGTTAGTTATTCCTCTAGGACCAAAGACGGAACATAGGGCGAATGTCATAGATTTCCATGTCTCTTGTTTCATTGTAATATGCTTTACATCTTTATTGTTTCCGATACCGATGGTGAAACGTTCTCTCGTAATTGTTCTACGTAAAGTTTCTTTTGGTCTTCCTCGTTTTCATACTAGTATTGGTAGTAGTATTAGTATTTCATAGTAGTATTAGTAGTAGTATTAGTATTTCATACTAGTATTAGTAGTGGTATTAGTATTTCATAGTAGTTTTAGAATATACAGTTTTGAAGTCTTTACTAAAATCGCATCTTGTTTCGAATGCTGTGTGGTCGAATACGAACAACGGATTCTCGCAATTTGCGAGGCGAATATGTGATAACCGAAAGGACATGGTTTAAATCGCGTTTTCTGTGTTATGATGTCCCCATGTTATGATTTTAAGTGTAGTTCTTCATACTAGAACAGTTTGTTATCCGAAATCTCGTATACTGAAAATTGCAGAAGCCCACCAAGTACATTGCTACACTAACAAGTTCACATCTTAATTTCTGATGTTCATGGTATAATATCGCCAGTGTGTATCCTGCGACAGAAAGGGAAGCAAAGAATGATAACACTGCCCTCTGCCATGTATCTCGTAGAAGGTGATTAATGAGACGTCATGTGGAGTTTACTACCCCTTCCTAATCGCTGCTGTAATGAAGCCTGTTAAAGGCATATGCTTGTATTGCTTGAAGGGAATCAATAATAGTATGCATGGTATGCTTGTATATTTCAAGAAGGCTACGGAAAGTTCCCTGCGAGACACACGCATGATGAGATTGTGGAATTACACACTTTTGCCTCTTTGTGTTAAACTACCATCTGGGATTTGTACAATTTTCAGGGAACGTTCATATCAAAGATCCTCCATGGTAGCTGTCCACAGTTACGTTAACATTTATTGTAGGCAATTCCCCCTCCCCCAGCTGGTAACATCAAGTATTCAAAGAACTCCCGCCGCAACATGTCTAATTATGCTACAAATATGTACCACCTCCCTAAAAAAATAATTCATTCAGATTTTATAACCCATATTTATCAAATACAAGTATATTTCCATTGCGTGAGTTGGTGCGTGACATACTGTTTGATGCACCTTTTGCTTGGTTGTCTCCGTCTTCAGCACCTGCATTTGCTAGGGCAGGCTATGGACTTGTTGGATTTTAGGAGTGCCCGGTCAATCTTAGTTTTCAGCTTCTGTTGTCTGAACAGATTGTCATTATGTGCCTCGAATAAGATATAACCCATTCTGTAGAGCCACATGTATACACAATTCAAGATTGACAACTCGACCATGTGTACATGTGCACATGTGTACATGTGTACACGTGGACAGCTACCTGAGACAGTAGAACATATTCTTCAGGAATGTCAGGAATATGAAATGCTTAGGCAAATACACTGGAACAGAGAAACGGCAGTAGAAGAAAAAAACTCTATAGATCTCTGTACCAGTTACAAAACACAGTCAAGTTTATAGAAGAACAAATTCTATAGATCTCTGTACCAGTTACAAAACACAGTCAAGTTTATAGAAGAAAAAACTCTATAGATCTCTGTACCAGTTACAAAACACAGTCAAGTTTATAGAAGAACAAATTCTATAGATCTCTGTACCAGTTACAAAACACAGTCAAGTTTATAGAAGAAAAAACTCTATAGATCTCTGTACCAGTTACAAAACACAGTCAAGTTTATAGAAGAACAAATTCTATAGATCTCTGTACCAGTTACAAAACACAGTCAAGTTTATAGAAGAAAAAACTCTAAAGATCTCTGTACCAGTTACAAAACACAGTCAAGTTTATAGAAGAAAAAACTCTATAGATCTATGTACCAGTTACAAAACACAGTCAAGTTTATAGAAGATACAAAACTTCAAATTAAAGAATGTTCCAACTGAGCGACAGAAGAAGAAGAAAAAACAATATTAAATTCAAACAATTTAATTGTGTTATTAAACACTGTTTTATTGATGACAAATGGCGTCGAATGCCCCAATCTACCTTGTCAGTCTTTTTCCGCCCCTCCCCCACCCAATCCCCTCTTCACTGTTGACGTATTCTATGAATGATTAGAATATATAGAATCTATATAGAAGTAATACTTTGAGTTCACAGTGAAACTACTTTCTGAGCTTATCGTCACTGATACACGCGCACCCGCTGGACGATGTATCATCAGTACAATCTTCATCATTATCATTATCTTCAACATTTAAGGTCATGATTATGAGGATCATCATCGTTGTTGTACTTCATCTTCATCACGTCTATAATTATCATCATCATCAGCAATCAGCGTCAGCAACATTAGAATCATCATAATTATCGGTAACATCATCAACACCACCATCATCATGATCTTGATCATCATCGACATTATCCTTATGATAAACATCATCAACATTATCAATACCATTATCGATAACATCATCATCGTCGTCATCATCATCATTATTCCCAGCACCAATATCATCAGCGTTATCAACAAAACAATCATCATCATCGTCCCCAGAATCATCAACAACAACATGATTATTTACAATTATCAGCATCATCATCATGTATCATTTATATAAACTCGTTCAATTGACGTCTTAAAT